>JAVSBS010016417.1:40933-52209 GCA_033124195.1 Coracias cyanogaster | reverse complement strand
AAGGGTAATGAATAGGAAGAGGTCAAATTATTTATAATTTAAATTTTAAGGGACCTAGCAGAAAGAGAAGACAGAACATTGCACAGGTATGCTCTCTTCTAAACTCAGGAACACTTTCTTCAGACTTAAGATATATATTCTACCTTATATGGATAAAAGGCCAGATACGTCCCAGAAGAAACATAATTACACATAACTATTATTAAAGACTTTTTTGGATAATGAAGCTATACATGAGAACTCATTTTTGTAAGGGATCTGGACTGTTCTTATAATGGACCCATTCACTGCAATTACTTTCTTAGAACTTTTTCTGTATTCTTCCAGATTTCTCTATTAATATCATTCCATCCCATTTCTCATTCTATCATGGAATATATGCTGCTAGGAGCTACTATAAAGCACTTTTAGAAACAAGGCATAACTAATGCATAAATAAATTACTAAATGCAAGAGTCTAAGTTAGAACACCTTGATATCACCTTATTCTGTTCAAGCCAAATCCTGTTTCTAGGAAGAGAGTTTTCAATATATAATTAAAGCAATAGATGTTAAGAAAATGTGGTGAAGCCTTCAGATAGTCTTTCTGAAGGAGCTTGAGTCCGTGATGTGACATATTCAAAGTCTCATTATCTGGACTGAATCAAGACTAAATATTTTCTTATCACACATTTTAGTCAAGATCCTGCACCTACAAACTATTGTTCACTTGGAATAGTTTTCTTCAGTTTATGTGCATCAGCAATGACTGTTCCAGTATTTACGAAGTTCAGAGTACTATCCCCCACACATATGATCCACCCCAAATATATACCTGATACTAAGCAAACTCTTATTTGCACTAAGTTTCAGAATTCTTCAGCAAACCTTTTGTTATAGGTAACGAGATAGCTTTTCTTTATAAAAATTACCCTTAATTACAGGAGTTTGGGGAGGTCTGAGATTGGTTAAGAGAAGAAAGATGCTAAAAATTTACCTCATTGGTTTCTGTTCCATCTGTTTTAACATACATGATGCGATAGCCATTTACATTTTTGGAAGCAGGATCCCATGTTAGCTTAGCACTACTGTGTCCAACATCAGAAAATTTCAAGTTTGCTGGTGGACTTAGAGGCACTTGAAAAGGAAAGAGATAAAACCATGAAAGTGATTCCCAATTTTAGCTCTGAAGTTTTTCATGTCTTGAAAATAAACAGCACATCTTCTATTCAACAATGCTTACCCCTAATATTTATATTAAAAGACCTACATCAATGGAGTTACACAAGTACTTAAAGGTAAGTAAAACAGCTTAGCTCTTTGCTGACCCAGAACTTTCAGTCTTGCTAAGTACATCTCAACTAATACTGAAAAAAGAAATTATGTTATTGTTCATAGTAGATATCATAGCAAGATCTAGCATACACAATCCTTGCAGTAAATTAGTGTTTGTATTTGCACATTAATTCAACTAGATCTTTATCCTATATGCACTTGCTTTCCATAAGTATCCCAGCAAAAAAATTTCATGACAGCAATATTTTGGCAAAAAACTTTCTGAATTCTAAAGTCCCTGGCATAAAGGTATGTTTGTCACAAACAGGTAACAAGCTCAGAAGATCTCCAGAGATGATATTTGTTTTTACTTCTGCTTAACCTCTCCTCTTTTATTATAGAACAAGCTATTTCCTAACAGCAGCCCTGCTTAAAGCCATACTTATCTATTCCTTGACTGTCATGAGCTGAAGGAAAAGAAGGTCATGCAAGAACGAGTCTCAGATTGCATCCACTTTTCTGTCACACCAGAGAAAGCAATTTGTGCTGTCTGTTACTCTCAGCAATAGGTTCTGTATTAGCCCAACATCTGCTAATTTTCTCTGAACTGTGAAACCTTTAGTCATTCTGTCTTCACACACACACTCCTCAGCAATCCATGTGGACAGATAAATATCAGCACTTCAGGAGCTGCTTCCCTCACACAATAGCACATGGAAAAAAGCAAAAGATTTAAAAAAAAAAAAAAAAAATTATGTGGGATCTTTAGCCAGGCTATAAAGTGCCTCAGAATCAGCAAGCAAACACCTAACCAGCTTAGAAACAGTACAGTCGTCTTGGCTATGAGGAAAGAGAAGATGGGAGCATATTGGATTTGTATTAGATGGGTTGGCCACACTTTCTGGCATTCAGCATATTCCTCTGAGTCTAGTGAAGGGAGTATCACGTGCTGGCTTTCCTTTCTACTTTGTCAGTTGTGGAATGCACTTCATCTCACCATCCAGGCCATACCACAAAATGTTTTAGTCGCAGCTCTTTCCTTCTGGAACCAAACTCCTGACAATGTTGCTCTCAACCAGACAGGCAGTCCTGATGCCAGAGTTATGTGATATTTACAGTGACTATTGGATAAATCCAGGCCCCAAAAAGAAACCCCACCCCAGAATGAGCTTGCTGATCTTGCCTTTGTCACAAAGGTTTCGCTACAGTAACTGAGATGATACAGTGCGTAGAATAATATTATTTGCTAAGTAAAGAATATCAGATACTACACCTAATAGTACAGCAAATTAGGCAGATCACTCTCCAAGCAGATAGATGCTCCAGGAAGAAAATACTAGGTAGCCTATTCATTAGCTGGAAGCCAGAAATAATCACACTGGAAGGAAGAAAAACCAACCCAAACTAGCTTAAATCTGAATCTGGATCCGGAAGACATCACCACTGAACACTGACCATGTGGGACAGGTGTGCTCCCCAAGAGCTTCCTTTCCTCCCAGACTGCCCCACTGTCTAATCAGTCAAAGCCTGTTAGAAGAAGGTGTATTTGAATAGCTGCATATGGAAGGTTAGAATCAATCATCTTTCATATTACAGCACTAAAGACCAGTCAGCGTGGGCTGCACTGAGTCACTGTAGCAATAAATGAAGGTTGTAGCATAGTTAGGGATTATTTTTTTTTCTAGTCTGGTAATAGCAATGATGACGGGCAGACTAACATATGTTACTAGCTTCTGTGATCAAATGCTGCAGTTAGGAATCCTCAGCTTGTGCCAATGTATCTGGAATTTGCATGTGATGTTCCATCCAGTGTGTTAGCCAGGTTTAGAGCTGTGCAGCCTCCAAGATCATATGACATGAAGTGAATTCAGGCTGGCACAGTCACAAACTACATAAACTACTGTTTAGGATAAATGAAAACCAGACGTTGGGCAGATATTGACCAAAAGCAAGGGGGAGGCAAAAAAGGAATAAGAGGGAGAGAGAAACGGACAGAGGGACAAAGAGTTCACAAATATGAACAGGTCACAGTAGTTCACTACTGGCACTTGTCTGTCTACAACCGTCCTCTCAGAGATGACCTAGTTCAAACAGCATTCCTAGAGCTTCTTACACCATTACTTGCTGACCTTACAAGCAATTGCTCTGGCTCTTCTTTTTCTTAGCACCTTACTCACCTGCCTGAACTTCTCTCACCTACTAAATGTGAGTCACTTTCACACTGGCTTACTCATGCCAGGAGCCCAAACCGAGAGGAAGCAATCACTCCACTGCTGGAGTGCAGTCCTAGAAATATCCTTGCAGCACAATTGCTTATTTGCAGTTCCTTTGTCTTCCAAATGCTGAGGCTATTTAGGGAGCTGACATACAGCGCTCTGTGCAGTTAGCAGAAGACAGAATTTAGCTGGCAGAATTCTTGCTGCTTATTAAAAACACACCATCTATCATGAGTGCACAGGCGCTTTCCAGCCCTTCGTTTACCAGATGTTAGGCAGCAGGGGTTGGACAGAAATCTTCTCTTTGCTTCTTTTCCATCTGTATGACTACTGAGCCAGAGGAATGAACTTCTCCATCTGGCCAGACTCCTACACACACCTGGCTCTCTGGCTACAGGAGGCTAAACAGAGCAGTCTCATTTTAGCTCTACGTGGTGACCTTCATTCACCTTCAGCAAGTTCAGAAAACCAACTGTAGTTCCACCAAGATAAACAAGGATATCCATAGTACCACCTCCAACAAGAGAGTTCACAATCCTGTTCCAAAACCAAGCCATTTTGTAGAAACTCACATCCTCAGCCTCTACAAATTAAGTATTCACACCAAGAAACTGAAGTAGAGTTAAGACCTTGCCTTATGGACTATTCAAATCAGATTTTAAAATCAGATGTCTGCTCTAATATGTGCGAAGACTACTCTTAAGTTTTATTAACACTGAAGTGAATACAGATATGTGTTACCTACATGTAGTTTCTTGTCCTGTAAGGGGATCACTGGCTTCTTCTCCAAACATCGCATAAACTGTGACAGTATATTCTGTATTTGGCAATAGTCCATCCAGTTCAAGATCCGTTGAGGCCTCCCCAATTTTTATCTTAAACACCACAAATAGAAAAGACACATCATATCCAAATTAGCTCATGATAGAGAATACTACTATGTACACACTTGAACTCAGATGTATGCTCAAATGCTCTGCTGAGCATTTGTCTGGCACTGTGCCTGAGATACTTGGCCCAAGATTTTGGGATTTTACCCAATAATCAAAAGAACAGAATTGTCAAAAAGCCAAAAGTCAACATACAGGTAAATGGACTTTAAAAGTAACTAGTGACATTAGCAATGACAAAACAGTCCTCTCTAGAACGTGCAGCTACTAAGGCCTTATTATTCCCAGCTACAGCTTTTTTCATCTTCAGTCATGGAAGTGAAATTTCTTCCGTGCACATCAAGGGTCAGATTTGTTGCTATTCAAGGTGTGTACCTTTTTCCTCCTCCACTTCTTCACTGGAAGTCACAATAACATGGGACTGATTAATTTACTGACAGAAAGTCTTCCTTCAGGGTAAGGCTCAGTCCTCTTGAATCAGCCCAGGGAGGCCCATTTTTAACAGAATTGCGTGCACACAGCAGAGAGTACAAGTCTATGCGAGCTTTGAGTACCTTCCTACACTCTCCACAAGTTCGCGTGCCCCTGCATGCTTTTCAGTGTTCTTGCTTGAACAGAAATGTTGTACATAATCTTAATTATACATATAGAAACTTGAATGTAAAAAGTTTTAAATCCTAGACTAGAAGTTCCATTGGAACTATGCTGGCACTTTAGAAAAGTCTACTGGTTTTACTCTTTTGGTGACAGAAGACTAGACTTTAACTTGTCGCAACTTCTTTTCCTTCTAAAAATAACTTTTGATGGAAGGCATTATTTTAAAATTTAAAGTTGAACAGCATCAGAAGAAAACCAGTAAAGTTCACACCTGCAAATTGTATTTACTTTCTTGACGAAATCAAAGGCTAAACTTCATATTCTTCTGATAACACACTTAGAAAATATAGTAGTTTTACTTTAATTTTTCTTTCTTCGAGTGTTAGTTTTATAGGATGATACAGTACCACCTCATATATCATTTCAAAATAGTCACTTTAATGCAGCTGAAATGGTTGCATTTTTATGGCAATGACATATACAAATAATCAACTAGTACTTGCCCTTTATTAATAGTCTGTTACACATACAGCAGTCAAAGAAGTAATGGAAAGAAAACCAACAAAGTATTTGCTGGAGGTTAAAGATCATGAACTAGTTTATTCTTTAAAAGATCTATTTTTTTAATAACTGCTATTCAAGTGAAAGCCCAGTACATCACCTCCTTCTCATCTGCTGCCAATCCTTCTGTGAGGGGAGCATAGAGGATCATGTAACCTGTGGCACCCGCCACTCCATTCCACTTTGCTCTCATGCTGCTCTGTGACACATCGTACAATTGCAGATCTGATGCCATTGGCAAGGCAACTACAGTGGAACAAGAGACAGACCCTTCAGTTTTCTCACTTGAACAACCAGCTGTTTTTCAAAAAGTTTATTTCACACCAGGAAACACAAAGGAATATAGCTTTCTCCAGGCACGGAAGTGCTGTCTGTATGCCACAACTATGAGGAACTGATTAGTACATAAAAGAACACAGAATCAGAGAAACGAGGAAATTATTATCTAACCAATTCTAACGCCAGGGCAGAGCAACCCCTTACAAAGCATTCCAGCTCTTTGTCCTAAATGGCTCTGAACATTTCAAGTGGGAAGATTCCTGTTCTTTAAGCACCAAATCACCCTGTGCAGATCCCACCCTTCCTTCTCCCTGATCTGCAGTGGGATGGCCACTTGCTATTGAAGAATGGGCACAGCTGCTGTCAGGAACAAGCAGCAGTGCTCAGAGGTGGCTCCTTCTGGTAATAGTTCCCAAGCCAGAGCATGGGAGAGACAGCCACGAGGTAGGACATCCTGGAGGAAACCCTGAATGAGCATGTTGTGTACATCAAAATATTCTGACTACAAACTGTTGTGTGTTTAAGGCCTGAACTGTCCAAACTGGTTCCCAGGCCTATGTCATGGGATTATGCAAATGTGGGCAGCATCAGTCATTGCAAATCCTGGCAAATGCCACCCTGGCGAGTACAACTAAGCAGGCTGATTGAAACTTGAAATTTATTAGGAGGTCTACTTGTGAATTTAAGGCCAGAACACAACACCAGTCTGGGTTCCTTAGTATTTTTTATTTCTGTAACTCTTTAGCATTTTGCACTTCTCTGATTGTCCTCACTTTCCTCCTCTCACTTTCCTCCTCTCACAGAATAGCATCCCAAGGCCTCTCTACAGCTGTGACACCATTGACGGATCCCACCAAAATATTCAGTCACAGAAGAGATGTAAGAGAACCTTGGCCGCTCCTTTGGAACTTCTACACTGAGAATAGCCCCTAAAATGACTCAATGGGTATGAAAGAAACAGAAGACAACTTCTAATTGCTATCAAACCTTTCCTCAGAAAGATGGGAGAGATTGTAAGAGGCTGGATGTTAAGCCTCTAACAAAGCTCTGTTTTGCACATTTCTAAGGAATCTGATCTGCAAAGACAGATTACGCAACCAATTCTAATTACAATGCTAATAATTCACAGAGCTTCTCTATCTCCTTGTCCAAACAAAAATTGCAGCCTGTCTAGCTGATATCACCAAGAAGTGTATTGATCACATTATGTTCAACAAGCTCTAACAGAGCACTTAACTCCCCATATAGAACACATGCCAGCCTTGTCCTTTCTTATTCATCAAGGCCGTTCGCTCAGTCCCTTGTTCAGGTCTGTAAACATGGGCAGAACTTCAACCCAGGCCTCCCTTTAGGTTTCCACTTCCAGGTAACCCACCTATCCTCACATCCAAACCTTTCACAGCCTACCTCCACCCCATTTAAACCTTTGTTGATGTATTGACTTAGATTCCCATGAATTCCCACAATTCCTCTAATTATAGGAGAAACTACCCATAAATATTTTCAAATGTAGTCTTCTCCGCCAGAGACCTCTCATACCAATGAAAAGAAACTTTGTCTTGACATATTCTGAAGGGACTTTCTACCACATTGTCTCATTCCTCTACAGAGATCATAGAGAGAGTTCCATCACCTGTCCTTTTCCTTATTTTGATTCTAAAAACCTTCAAGAAAAGCATCCTCTAACAGTAACTTATGACTTATGTTTTAACTCTCAACAGGAACTCCTAGATACTCTGGCAATATAAATAATAATTAATGAAGAAGTGATGCGAAATGAAACAAGTGGTGTTCTGCTTTCTACTGTCATTTTCAGCTGAAGAGCTGAGAATCTTAAATATAAACACCCAGTAGATAATGCCGATTTGCATCTTGGACAGTTACCAGAGTATCCTAATACTCTGGTTTCATAAGGATAAATTAAACCTATTACAACCAACTGGAATACACTATAACAGGTAAAAATATATTTGGAGTAAATTAAAATGCAAATGCATTTCATATTTATTTCAAGTTAGAATTGACTATTAAATCAGAAATCTTTCTAATTATCTGTACGGTATGCATATCGAATGTGTCTATTTAGATTTCACATACCTGTAAGCTATTTTCAATATTCTCTATGAACAAACATGACTGGTGGCTATTTTAATCCATCAGTATCTCATACAAAGGCAGGAATGTAAACTACAATTTTCCATAGTTCTTCATTAGGATAGTAAAAAGTACTTTGAAATTGCAGGTATTTCAGTATGCGGAGTGATTAACACTTGTACATTCAGACTGTTACTTCCAACACTATCAAAGACAGCAGTAGAAAATGCTTGACGCTGCATGACCTTGGGGTGTGATCTGATCAGATCTCAGACAGCCAGCAGGGATGAGCTCTGTCAGAACTTGACTAGGTGACTTCAAAGGAATACCAGGTGTGATACAAAACAATTTTGTTGGCTCAGTATGTGCCTGTTCTCTCTGCCTCAATAAATTAAACAGGTCCTAACATCATGTTATGGGGTATAACATGGCTGAAGATGACATTTTGGGAAACTGAGACTAAAAAAGAAGTCTGAAATAATTTTATATGATCCTGTTTTCTTTTCAGATTGAGAAGATGAGCACTGACACAGAGTCAAAGAACCACTGAGGATGAAAGGCAATTCTTGAGATAATCTAGTCTAACTAACTTCCCTGTTCAGTCAGGGTCAGCTAGAGCAGGTTGCTCAGAACCATGTCCAGTTGGGTTTTAAATATCTCCATAGACGTAGACTCCACAATCTCACAGGACAACTTGTTCCAGCATTTGACCACCATCATAATAAAAATGTGTCTTCTTCTGGTCAGATTTCATTTTATGTTTTTTTAATTTGCGCCCATTAAGACTTGTCCTGTCAGTGTGCACCACTGAGAAGAGTCTGGCTCCCTCTTCTTCATTCAGGGACTTTTACACATCGGTAAGATCCCCCTGAGCCTTCTCTCCTCCAGGCTGAACACCCATAGTTGTCTCAGCCTCTCCTCTTATGAAAGATGCTCCAAGCCCTTAATCATCTTTGTGGCCTTTCATTGGACTCACTCCAGTAAGTCCACATCTCATGCATAATGGGGAGTCCAGCACACGACCAAGCATTCAGGTGTGGCCTCAATGCTGTGTGCTCAATGCTGAGCAGAGAGCAAGAATCACCTCCCTCAACCCGCTGCCAATCCTTTTCTAATGCAATCCAGGGGACTCTTTTCCTTCTTTGTGACAAGGGTGCATTGCTGGTTCACAGACAACTTGTTGTCTGCCAAGACCCCCAGGTCCTTCTCTGAAGAGCTGCCTTCCAGATGGTCATCTTCCAGCATATACTGACGCATGGAGTTACTCCTCCTCAGGGGCACAACTTGGTATTTCCCTTTGTTGAACTGCATGAGATCACACACGTTTTCCCTTTCATACATCCTTGCTGACTAATTCAAATCACCTCCTTCTCGTTTATGTGCTTGGAAAACGGTTTCAAGGATGAGTTGCTCTATCACCTTCCCAGGGATTGAGGTGACAATGACTGGCCTGTAGTTCCCTAGATTCTGCTTCACAAAGGATTGACACCTGCTTTCATCCAGTGCTTAGGAAGTTCTCCCAGTCACTGTGACCTATTAAGGATAACTGAGACTGTCCTTATAATGACATAAGCTCCCTCAGCACCCCTAGGTGCAGCCCATCCAGTTTCATGGACTTATGTGTGTCCAGTTTGCTTAAGTGCTCCCTATGCTGGTACTCCTCAAATGAGGATACGTCTCAATTTCTCTACAATATCATTTCCCACTGATATCATCAGCCTGGAATTTCCGAAGGCGATATTAACTGGTAAAGACCGAGTCAAAGAAAGCATTGAGGACCTCAGTGTTTTCCACTTTGCTCATCACCAGGTCCCCTGTCCCATTCACAAGTGGGCCCACATTTTCCTCAGTCTTCCTTTTACTGTTTATGCACTTACAGAGTCTGTTCTTGTTGCTTTTCACATCTCTTGCCAGATTCAGCTCCAGGTTGGTCTTGGCTTTCCTAAACTTATCCCTGCAAGATCAGGCAGCCACTCTATACTTCTCCTGGGTCATCTGCCTTTCTTCCTCTTAGACCATTCCTTTCTATGTCTGAGTTCTGTTAGGAGTTCCTTGCTTATTCATGCCAGCCTCCTGTCAGCTTTGCTATTTCCTACTTGTCAGTATGGACCTTTCTTGAGCTTGTAGGATGTGATCTTTGGGTATCAAGCTGCTCTTCTAGATCCCTCTTTGCTCCAGGGCCATATCCCTTAGGGTTCTTCCAAGCACGTCTCTGAAGAGACTGAAAACTGCTATCCTGAAATCCAGAGTTGTGGTCCTGCTTTTTGCACTCCTCCTCCTCTTAGAATCCCACATTCCACCATCTCTTGATCATTGCTGCCAAGGCTATCTATGACTTTTAAACCTCTCTATCTGTTCTTCATTGTTTTTAAGTATCATCTACAGCAGAGCACCTTCTCTTGCTGGCTCCTTGATCACTTGTGTTAGGAATTTGTTGTCAAAGCACCATAGAAATCTTCTAGATTGCTTGATCCCTGCCGTGTTGTTCTTCCAACAGATATCAGCATTGATATATCACATATTGACTTCCTGCCTCCTAGTTTGAACTAAAAAGTTACTCTTTACTTTTTTACTAAATACGACAGATATTAGGAATGGAAGTAACTGTGTTACATATACAAATACATGAAATTGAAATTATCAGTAGCATCACATTTTCTCATGTATGAGCATACTTTTCACTACAGAATCTAAAATTGTAAATGTTTTCATACTAACAATACCCCAAGTCACCATTTTACAGATGGAAAATAACTAAATAATTGAGAAAGGAACTTACAGACATTACCTTCAAATCTTTGGCACTGCTGGGAATCACATTCAGGTATTTCCGGTCCCACCTAATCCTCCACTGACAAGATCATCTTCAGCAACACACCTAATTTATTAAGCCTGGCTCCACACCCAAAGTATAGGTATGTTCTGCTTTAGGGTTCAATACAACCAACTTCAAAGTTCAGCACAGAGATAAAACCTTTATCGATGTTTAAATATCCACAGAGCATTTGGACTTACAAACTTAGCCCAGAATTAATTTCATCAAAAATTAGTTTAAAGCAAATGCACTAAAAGAAGCTAAACTGAAAGACTCCCTTCAGTGTTTCTTTTTCACAAAGACTAATGCTTACACAGCGTGATTAAATGCAGACAGTCAAATCTGTAACAAACAGAACAAGGATACTTACGTGTGGTTTCAGTTCCACGGAGGCCCTCACTAGCAGCATTTGAATATATAGCAAATACAGCTATCTGGTATTCCGTTAAAGACATCAGGTTTTTCAGAACTGCTGTTGATAAGCTTCCATCTACCACAACCTGTATAGAAGAAAATTCAACTAAATACACATAAAGCAAACTAACTATATTATCACCAAATCAATCCATT
>JAVSBS010016417.1:0-34818 GCA_033124195.1 Coracias cyanogaster | reverse complement strand
TGTAGAAAAACTTCTTTAGCTGCCATTGTAGACATCTAAAGTTAGAAGTGAGTCTCAGCCTGGGAGCCCAGAGTACAACCAAAGGTCAACGGAATATCATGTATTAAATCTAAGCAAGAGGCACCCAATACAGCAAAGGTAAAATGCAAAGACCTCAGATTCAAATTCATAATCTCTATGAGAAGTAGTACCATAAGAAGACTTAGTCTTACAGGTATATGCAAAAGTATACAATAATTAAAAAGCATGAACAAAGCAACAGAAAAGACTTGATGGGAATTAGCAGAGATGCATATTAATAGTGTCTAAGGTTTAGCTAACCAATGGGGAACCGGAGGAAATGGGAGTAGAGGTTAGACATAAATTGCAAGATAAGCCAGGAAGAAGGTTTTGGGGGATACAGATTCTTAAGAAGTTGTGAAGTCTGAACAGAAGTGCCACATTCAGTTTGAGAAGGTGACAGGAAGGGAAGTGAGAGCAAGGAAGACGTTTCCATAACCTCAGACAGAATTGCTACATCCCACAGAAGTGGCTGCATGACTGTAACTGAAAGGTTGCTGAAACAGAGGGTTCATATTGTAGAGAGGGAAAATGAATGAGTAATGTTACAAATGTACAACAAACAAGCTTATGCTTGAAGCATAAAAATAGCAAACTCCCCACCAGATAGATAGAAAAAGGATGGAAGTAGGAAAAGTCAAAGCAAAGCATGTTAGTAGAAAACATATCACAAACCATTTTGGGATGAAAATCATGTCTCTGAATGCAGTAAAAACCCTGCAGATTAGTGAAGTAAGCTACAGCCCAACTTTTATCATCAATTTTTTCAGGATCCACTACATAAATTAGTTGACAAAGGATACCAGCACCTAAGGTGGTACTAACGGGAATCACCAAGTACACTGCTAGAAATAAATTGTTCTTGAGCAGAGATGCTCAGTGAATAAAAGAAGTAATTCAGTGGGAAATAATCAGAAAGGCTCTCCTGTTAGAGAGAATAAACCACATGGTTAGCAACTGAAAAATTTAACACCATATTATTAATTACAATCTTTTCATTAAAGAAAAATGAGTCTCACAGGGAAAAACACTCTGATATGCAGAAGGACTTCAAACAATTTGTAATAATTAAGAGTTAGATTCATACTGTAGTGTAAATCCACTGAGCGAGAAACACAATCCATAAAGTTGCAGTTAATGTCTTAAACGTGTACTAAAAATGTTTTTAGAAGAGCAGGGAACATTTCCTACGTGCAGCTAGCAGTGTAGAATAAGTTCTAAACACATGACAAAAATTCCACTTACAAAGATGCCAAAACAAATATTTTATTTTAGCTTTTACAGTACAAGACAAGGCTATTTGAATTGGCAACACATTTTAATGTATAAACACTGGGGAACATTTAGTAAGCATCAGAAAAAATGATTTTAAATTGGAAGATCAATCCAAAGGAGGTCCAAATCTTTCTATCACTGAAGTCAACAGGAAAACTTCCCTTGATTTCAGTGGGACTGGAATCTGTTTTGTGATTCAATAGGAACTTACCGGTCATGGCAAAATTCATGTTTTAAATATCTTTGCCAAATAAACTTCCCATTAATCTGCCTGCATTACTTGTAGTATTTGTCTTCCATTAACATGCAGTTCAATTGTGCCATTCTCACACTGGCCATGATTGGCTTCTTAAGCTCCAAAAGAACTATTGGTAAAGTAAAAGGCTACTCAACACCAGTAAGAACGATAGAACTGGACCCCTGACTCGCATCCAACCATCTGTACCTTTTCAGTATGATCCCAATAGTTTAATCATACAGCCCAATGAAGACAACAGAATTTGTGTGGCTGTATTTCCCTTCTCTACTTCCAAAATCTTATGCTTACTATGAAACTTAGTCAGTACCATAGGTCCTGCTCATTTCAAATCAACAAGTTTTGCCTATAAGGCTTCTTTAATCCTGTTGTGATGGCTTTGCAAATGAAATCTTTCATTGGTTTTAGCAAATACATTCAGTGAAGCAAATCCCAAAGAATAAAGAAAACAGCATTCCTTTCAATATTTTATTTCCACATCATCAGATCAGTGCAAATAGTATCATTCAATTATTTTTTTGTTAAAAAAGCATGTGTGGTTTGATCCAAGATCATACTGCAATGCCACAGAATGTGAAAATTTGATTCCTTCTTCGTAGATAGGAGATACTTGTTGAATCTTTTCTGCATAAAACATTTAGGTTTTGTTACTTCTGTACACCCACTATTTGCTTATGTTTTCTCCTTGTTGTACTTAATAGAATTGCAGAAAATTCCCTAAAATGGAATAAACAACAGTGAGATATTAAACAGAATAACACGTTGTGTAGAAATCTTTAAAACCTGATAGGAATACAAATACTATATTATCCTAGTTTATAAAGTTAGTCTAAAAGGCATAGTGTGCAGCAAATAATTTATGCACCCCATTGAGATTAGCCAGTTTCCATTACCACTTCTAGCAAATGTCTTTTTCAATAATCTTCCATACCACCATACATGGTCATGAATTCCTACAGGATGTGAGGATAATTTTGAACATTTCAGCTATCTAAATGTAACTTTAACAGGCAATTCTCTCGAAAACATTTCTTAGAGGAGGATGACAGCATATAATTCCATTTCAAAAATGCTTCCAACACTCCATGTTTTAGCCTACTGCAAGTTTCAACATTGAGATCTTACTGTGCACATTCCCGTTTTTACTCAGTCATCAAGAAAAGAGCAGTGAGAGAGAAGATACCACTTTCCTCTAAGTTATACTCACCAGTTTCAAAAGCAGGACAGTAGGCAGGAGACCAGTTACCTAATTTTGTATAATGTTTCCTAATGTTATATTGATAGCATTATTCTACTTCAAGTGCTGCATTCCATGACAGACAATAAGAAAGCCTGTAATTTTTAGGTTAAAGGACACAATTGCATCCTAAAGTCAGAAAAAGAGCTTACATATTTTACACCAGCAACTGTCTTCAGCGCATCTACCTACAACTGGTGGAGGAGTTTCACGGGGAGAAAATGAAAAATTAATGCACTCCCTGTAGCACATTTACAATCTTCCTAGCATTATTTGGCAGAAGGTGCTTGTCACTTGGTCAGGAAGCTAACTGAGGAGAAACAGGCTTGCTCTGCTCATTTCTGCATATCACAAATGAAGGCACAGGGTCAAAATTTCATCTCCAAAGTGATCAGCATACAACTAAAGGCTACCAGAAATTTATTAGGACAAAATATTTGCACAAAATCTGCTTCAGTATTGCCAACAGTCATATTATCATCAAGAATTTTGGTTCCTTTGTTTCAGGGAAATCTTTCAAAGAATAATGAGCATGGAAGGAATTTTGCATCTGCCAAAGGAAGTTTCCTGCCTTTGATCCCTCAAGTCCCCAGACATTAAAAGTGATGCATTTGCTTCTGACTCCAATGTGCAACTGCTACAGCACTATCAAGACCCATGTCAGAGTTTGGCTGTGAGTGAAGCCAATGATGGCAACGCTGGGAAAAAAAAAACAAACAAAAAAAAATAATACAGCTAGAACTTTCTGGGATAGAGGGAGAATTATTGGAGCCTGCAAAACGTGACCCTGGAGATGTCCCATTGATGGGAATGGAGTGCAGAGCGAGGACTGGAAGGGGCTCTGGCGCTACCGGGGATACACAGAACAGAGCAGGGTCTGCAAGCTCCTGGAACTCTGACCACCCCTCTGAGGCTGCATTTTCAGCCTGTTACTCTTCTTTTACACCTGCATTCAGTGAGCAAGTGAGCAGTGTTAAAAGACAGAAATTTGACCAAAATAACCCGCAAGCCTTAGATACAAATACAAAACTATGATTTTTAGACCAGAGAAGTGGCTTTTTGATTCTTGGAGTTAATACTACTACTCTTTGAAAGTTCTTTGAAAGGCAAAGAGAGTAGCAGCAAATACAGGCACTGCCACCCGGGAGGACTCAATGCCTTAGACGAACCAGTTCAATTTGCATGCAGTTATGATACATTTTGCAGGAACACATTTGATATTTTGCCTCCCCTTGGTATGAAACTCTGTTCTTATTTTCAAGAGCCAAAACACACACTTCTGCTAGAAGAAGCTAAGACTATAATTCCTTCTGAGTCTGCAATATGCCGTTTCCTTTCTTACTCCTTGTCACAGTGGAAAAGTCAAATAATGTATGTGGAAGGAGAGGAAAAAAGTTCAAGTAGAGGTCAGTAATAATACAGTATGAATGGAAGACTGGTTCACGGGGTAAGAAAGCACAAAAGAGAAGAAGCTTGGTGACAGAAGCAAGTGAAAAATACCTTGTGAATAAAGCATGAATAATAGAGAAAAGTTAGCCCTCCACAGTGATTGAGAGCACCACAGCTGAGCAGAAGCACCACTGCAGACAAGGACACTATAAATCTACATCAGCAGAATGTCACTTCTTTTTAAAAAAGGGTTAAAAAATAATACAGGGACGTGAGGCAGTGCTGAGCTCCAAAATTCAGCAACTCACTAGTCCAAGCTTCTGACATTGATATTATTGCACTGTGCTGGTGATATCATCATTTCACTTAGACCTCAGTTTAACACATCCCATATGTCAGGCTACAGACCAGACAAATGCATACAACATAACTGCTTTTCTTTGAACTAGATCCAGCCATAGCTTGAATCTGAAGTACTCAAATACTGGAACATCATTAGGTTGAAAGAGCAGCACAAGGAGGTTAGAAGTTTGTCCCTGCTCTCTAGAAAAAAACCAAACAAACAAACAATAAACAACCCAAAATAAAATAAAGCAGCCAGCCCTTTCCCATGCACCTTGTTCAGTTCCAGGAAACTAACATAGCCGAACTGGCAGGGCTACAAATTTTTTATTTGAGGGAGTTGGAATATCAAGATTTACTGAATCTGTTCTATCTAATCATGTCACATTTGCCTGTGAATGCTGTAGTTCAATAATTTTGCTTCTTTCAAATAGTACACAGCAATAAATAAATACTATTTAAAGCATACCATTTTAAAGCCACAAAACTAATAAAAGTAGTAGCTGATAAAACACATTAATTGCTTACATGTACTGGTGATAATTCTCAAGTGTGAGAGAACGAAGCATACAGCCATTTTCTGTGCACCTTTCCACACACACTCAATGATAGTTGTACTTCTGCAGTAACAAATCACTACTTTAGAAAAACTTTTAGAACTTTCTTCCAACATCTTAACTACTTAATTTACTTGAGAGACAGACTAAATATAAAAGGTAACTCTGTAAGAAAGCACTGATGTTTTCTGGCAGACTATTGCCATTTGATAGCACCAGAGCACCTGATGTCTGTAGTAACTTCCTAAACAACAGCGCTAAATGCTCTTGGTCAGTATACCAGGTGGAAAAATATGTTTTAAAATCCCCCTGCGTTTAAACTGAGAGTCTGAAGCATTTATTTTCATTTCTCTTCCAACAGGTAACATATCAACACAGAACAAAGCACACTGGCGAAATCTTTCCTGAAACTCAAGTTCAACCTGGCAAGATGACATGTCCATTTAGCCATAATGTTTTGCACCAAAGATGTTCCATAACCCTCCTGCAAAGTACCTGAAACCTAAGAAACATTTCTGCAGATTGCAGTGATAAGTCTTCATTCCTCTTTGCTCTCAGTTCTGCATCTGAGTGCATGAATTTTTTAAATGAAACAGCTGTCTCAAGGTCTAAATGACTTTTAAAGGTGGAGCACTATAATTTTTTATTAATATGGTCACATTTATCCACCATTCCTATGTAACAAATACACTAGGAATTAAAAGGTTTTTGCTTTAGTGATGTGTGAAATCCCTGAGACAGTTTTCTATCTAGAAGGCAGTTAATCAGGGGGTTGCAGACAAAACTGGCACTCAGAAATCCTCAAGATTAATTAAGCTGTATGTATAAATCCCTCTGAACCACGACAAAGAGCTGTTCGGTGCCTGAGCTGGTAACTAAGTTACAGCTTTAACGCAACAGGTAAAGCAACACAAAAGAGCCTGCCTGAGAGAATAAACTGCATAACCATGAGTCTTTAACACTGAACTAATTGAAAATTAGGTGAAGCAAACTCCTACAACACTGTCACATTACAGCTCAGCATTACAGATCCAGGTGCATATGATGTTGTGGCCAATGCGTCCAGAAACAAAAACAATGGTGCAGTAAAGTTACAGTGCAGAAGACTTTCAAAGTCCCAACATCACCTTCACGCATTTCTTGAAATTATATTACCATAATGTAACCAACATATATACATGTATAAATATAAATATCCAGTGATCTTCAGAAACATCACTAATTTTGCATGTCAGGTGTCAATCCACAAAAGCTCAGGCTTAAATTCATGCCCTTTTGTATGTAGCAATTCTTATCATAAATAGTTTATGTTGGAAAAGACCTTTAAGAACATCAAGTCCAACCATGACCCAGCACAGCCAAGTCCACCACTAAACTGTGTCCTTAAGCACCACATCTACACATCTTTTTAAATACCTCCAGAGATGGTGACTCAACCACTTCCCTGGGAAGCCTGTTCCACTGCATGACAACCCTTTTGATGAAGGAAGTTCTCTTAATCCATTGTCTAATTAGCAGACATGTCTGAGTGAACCCCGTATTCTGAAAATTCTCCCGACTCCCAGAATCACAGAGTAGTGGGGAAGTGGGAAGGGACCACTTGAGACTGTTCAGTCAAACTGCCTTGTCCAAATCAGGGGCTACTACAGCAGATTGTTCCAGGCAATGACCAGTCAGGTTGCGGACTCTCCAAGAGTGTAACCTGCTCCAGTGTTTGACCATCCTCAGAGTGAAAAAAAGGGCTTTCTTTGATTAAAAGGAATTTACAGTTATTTCAGTTTGTGTCTACTATCTTTTGTTCTTTGACTGGACACCACTGAGAACAGTCACTCTGCCTTCTTTACTCCTCCCAATGTGTATTTTTAGACATTGGAAAGATATCCCTCAAACCTGCTGTCCTCCAGGCTGAATGGGCCAGCTGTCTCAGCCTCTCCTCTTATGAAAGACGCTTCAAGCCCTTAATCATCTTCATGGCCCTCCACCGGACTCACTCCACTAAGTCCATGTCTTTCTTCCACTGGGGAGCCAGCCCACTGGACACAGACTCCACATGTGGCATCACCAGGGCTGAGTAGAGGGGAAGGATGACCTCCCTCGACTTGCTGACAACTTCCTTCCTAAAGCAGCCCAAGAGGCTGTTGGTCTTCTTCGCAACAAGGGCACATTGCTGGCTCACAGTCAACTTTGTTGTCCACCAATACCCCCAGGGCCTTAACTGCAAAGCTGCTTTCCAGACACTCGACCACCAGCATGTCCTGGTGCTTGGGGTTACTACTCCCCAGGGGCAGGACTCTGCACTTCCCTTTGTTGAACTGCATGACATCTCTGTCAGCCCATTTCTTCAGCCTGCTGAGAGATGCTCTGAATGACAGCACAACCATCTGGTGTATCAGCCATTCCTCCCAGTTTTGTACCATCTGCAAACTTGCTGAGGATGTGCTCTTTCCCATCATCCCAGTTCTCATGTGATTGTAGGTTCTCATCACCCTCCCATATCATTCCTATTTTAAAAGCTCTTCTCACCAGGCTGTCCAGCCTGTTAGCAAACATGATTTTGCTTCACTTTTCAGATGGATCACATCTCTTCCAAGCAGCTATCGAGCCTCCAAGAGGGTCCCATCATCAGAGAAACCTAAACCCTGCTGGTGACAGCAGCTATAAAACTAGTTGTTGACTTGTAGGATCTGTCCAGTCTTCCTCAAACCCTTTCCCCTCAAAAGTGGGATCAAGGAGAAGACCACCTGAACCCCTATGCCCTTGACTATTGCCCCTAGAGCCATGCAGTCGATAGGCTGCCACTCAAAGCAAATGCACCTTGGCAGCAGGATTAACATAATTAGTTTTCACAGAGTTAATTCCCAATCCCTTAAAACATGTGCTTTAAGAAAAACCAGGAAAACATTAAACCAAAAAACGTCTTCCTTGGAGGATTTGATTTTGTGGTTGTTTGGTTATGTCTCAATGAGCAATTTAAAAGAAGAATCTCCCCAAAGTCTGTGCCATTGCACTGTACTGAAGTACTGAACAGTGGGCTAAGCAGCAACTCATACACCACATATCTAATTTCCTAAGTGAGCATTTTAGATAAACTTTTATTTTCATTTCCTTTAGTTCACAGACTCTCATCCACTAAAGTAATTATTCCCTATAAACAAATTACTAAATAGCCAGGTTGCATATATTTCCCCTCAGGCAGATTAAAGCACTATCTTCAAGCCCGCAACATTCCTTTCTGTCCGAGATTCCAGCCTCTTCCATTTACTTATTATTTCTTTGATCCTGTGCTTACAGTACCATCCAGCTAGACAGATAAATAATGCATATAGACACATCAGTTATGCAGTATCACATACAATGGATAGTTAAATTTTTAAACTACAGAAGGACAAATAATCTCAAGATAACTTATTGAATATTTTCTTCCATTCAACACAGTGTATAGCTACTTTATAGTGTTTCAAACACTTCAAAACAAAATGACAAGTCTTCTCTCCAAATCCAACCGCATTTTTTAAAAATTAAATAAAAACTCTAATGCAGAACCTTATCCTAACGACTTCAGTAGAAGGATTTTCTTAACAATTTCACCCTACAGAGGAAGGCAATTTTTAAACCTTTAATTTGCAGACATATGAGAAAAATAATAACCTGATTTTACAAAAAAGGCCTGCATAGGAAGTAATAAGACCCTAATGATTACATTGCATATGATTTTTTTTTAAACATCTTCCAGAAACAATGACAAATTCTAAATCTCTAAGAGTATATTTTAAATTTACATAGATGAAAAGATGATTATTTTAATTAATCTAGACAAATTACTGGCTGCTACCCAAAGTATACAACTGTTACAGGACCTGTCAAAACTGAAGGAGAGTCCTGTCACAAGGTACAGACTATGCTTAGACATCTGGGGTTTTTTTTAGTTTAGCCAGTAGCTACTTAGCAATTTACAATAGCCATAATCAAAGTGAAACCACTGGCCCTTAACTAAAACCATGTACTTAATTACACACACACAAAACTTAAACCACCCTGATGCTTGAAAAGCAGGGTGAGGGCAACTATATAAAAATTTCTCTGAATAGTCCTATGGAATTCAACACAGGATTTTTTTTTTTTTCCCAAAGAAAAAAATGTTCAATATTCAATACAATTATTCAATAAATAATTTTCCAGTAGTTCTTGCTCAATTTTTTCCAATAAATAACCTCTGTTGCATAACTACATTCTATTAGATTGGTTTTTGGGTTTCCCTCCTGCCATCTGTTTCCTATTCTCAGACTAATAAAACACTAACATTTGCAAGGCTGGCAAAGGACCTGTGATTCTGTTGAGACAAAACACGAGCTTCTGAGTGTCATTTTCTTTTTTTAAGCTATAGCTAAATAGGACTGCCCTCAGAAAAGTCATAAAAGTATCTCAATTCACGTCTAACAGATATATCATTATTGCTTGCAAATGATGCTTTATTACTACTTCTCGGAGAACAGAAATTATTAAGCTCTTAAAGCAGAAACATCTGCCCACTTACACCACCTCCCAACCCCCTGAGTACTGAGATAAATCTGGATGTTGAGTTGGAAAGGTCTGGAGGGTATGGAGAGATGAGATATGGGGTAGGGAGATAAGGGAGGAGATACAAGTGGTATTTCACAGGCCACAGCCAGTTTAGTCTTTTTTAAGGAGATCCTGATGTTCACAATTTACAGTTTTCCTTCCTTTATCATACTTACTAGAAAGATCAGAGCAAAAGACCAGAAATTTTACCATACATTTTTAACCACAAACAAACCAAAAGAAAGCAAAGACCCTGCTGACACTAACATTTACTCCTGAAACAGTTGTCCTCACCACTATGCAGCCCTAATTCTGCTAACTTTCCTGCATACAAGGAAACTAAATACATGCAGCTATCAAGCTGGTGCTCCAGAGAGGCTCCTTTGAGGATTCCAGGAGAGCAGAGTACAGGAATACCATGGTTCCACTTACTAGGGAATAATGAGCCAAACAAACACTTCATGAGTCAAAGACACACACAGGAAACCCAGAAGTCAGACAAGGAAATAGGACTCCCTTGTTATATGCAGCCAGACTAGTACAATCAGTACAGCTACCCAGAAAGGAGAGAACATCTCTGAGGTGCAAAACATGGACCACTCAGCCAGATAAACAAGTTCCATTTCAGCTACTAACTAGCACCTTTTTAACCAAGGGGCACAGCTCAGCTGTAACACCAAGACTTACTCAGGACACCAGGCAAATGGTGCTGACCATGAGACAGCCCAGAACCAGGGTCTTGCATGAACAGGCCCAGAAAGAACACGAAGACCTCAGATTACACAGCAAGGGTGAAAATGACCCTGAAATCATCACTCCTCAGTACAAGATCCTGCTTGATGTTGATCAACAGTGTTAGTATCAGATGACTGAGATGGGCTGTGAAACAAGACTCCCCAGCACTGTCAAAGTGTACAGAGCAGCCTTGAAAGGGAACTCATACAGCAGATAGCTAAAGCAAAAGGTTCAGCATGTTCGATTTGCATTCATGACAAGGCCATCTCAGGGATCACAGTCCCTGAAAAGAAATACCAAAACATCAACCTCAATCTCCCATGTTGCTGTCCAGAGCACAAAGCAATGCAGCTTGTTCATCAGGGTATTCAAAACAACTGGAATGCAAATTCCATGATGAGTTTGCTGATGAATGCATCAATTCTTTATGATCGTAGCTTTCTTACAAGAGGGTCTTGGTCTTGCACTTCAGTGTTTATTAATCTGCCTGCTACTGCCTTCCTAAACTTTTTTTTGTTCTGCCTTCAAGATTGCCATACAATTCAAAAAACCACCCAGAGTTTCAACTTGTAACTGTGTAGCTTCAGCTTCAAAGACTAGGTTGTGCCTTACATCAAACATCACTCAGGATACTGAGATATTTACCTAAGAACATAGATAGTCATGAGCAAGCCTACAGACTTCAGATTATGAGAATTCATGCTGCCAGATGATGAAGAACTGTTAAGAAGTGTCTCAGCACAGTAGTATTTCAATAATTAAACATGTCGGCACAGACCCTGCATCTAACTTAGGTAACAGTCTCTTGCTGTCAGCAGAATCCAGCCATGCCAGCACACTGTGGATTGGATGGATGCTCAAGAGCTAATGACTTAAAGAGATGAAAAGCAGTCTCAAGAAAATGAAAGACCGCTCATTCAACTGAGCTTCTATTAATCAGTCATTCAAGAATGTGAATAGCAGTCTCCCACTTCAACTAAGAATAGATTGCACAAAAAAAGTCAGTGCCTTAGGGAAATTTAAAAAAAAAAAAAAAAAAAAAAAAAAAAGAGTCCAGACAGGAGGTTTTTGGTTTGTAGTGGTTCAGACTTACCAAGCATTATACATATTTACTATGCAGATATTTGAGGACAAACATCTTGTAACTCAAGGGTTACGAACATGAATAGTTCTGATATTAGGAGCTGGATCTCTTTATGACAAAACTGAAACTTAGTTTAGGCCTAAACTACAAAGTCTCTTTTTCTACTCTGAGAGAATAGGAAGAGAGCTATAAAGTTGTTTGGTTGGGTTTTTTTCTGAGCTACAGATTTTCTAGATACCTATGTCAACACTGTGTCCATTTTCAATGAAGCAGAGGCATTCAAGGACAGTTCCTAAAGAGGGACATGGAGGGGGGACTGTGGGTAACAGAAAGGCAATCTGTCCAACCCACAGCTTCTGCTTGCCCTGGAACACAGTATGAAAGGTAAAACACAACTGTCACCATTTAGCTGATGTTAACGTACTGACAGATGGAAGATAAGTAGCTCCTCCAGGATATAAGTGGAATCCCTGGGTAAGAACAGCGACTGGCCAACTTTTCTAATGCCGAGCTTTTTACTTCCTGAACACAGCAAGAGTTTGACTTGCATGCACAAATTGAAGAAGGTATCCAGCAACCTCTGTGTTAATATTCCATCTCAAAACAGGCTAAGGTAAATAAATAATTCACAATTTTATGCATATCCAAAATATTGACAAGGCAGTTACAAAACACATATAAAAGACCCTTTTTATGTTCAACCTTGTCCCTTCAATCTCTCTTTGTTCCTCCCTATTCCCTGATCTCTCTTCAATCAAAGATTCCTTCTATTAGGTTCAAAGTGCACTACTCAAAGTGAACTTTTCCCAGTTTCAGCCTTCATCGCCACTTTGGGGTCTTCAGTTTCAAGCTTGCTTTCTCTCAAGAACATTTATCTTTTATTCAGATGATTTCAACACACTTACAAGTAAGCTATTGGCTATTTAGTTTGGCCAGATGGCAGACATAAATGCTGCAACCTCTAAATGCAGCTTGCTTGGTTTTCTCCAAAGCAGCTACCAAAATGATGGCCAAGTAAAAGTATTTAAGAATTCTGTCCATGTCAGTGCTGATACTTCCTATTAGGTTTTCCAGTCGTGGGAGGCAGGAAGCAGGAGTCTGCCGAAGGATCCTGGCCAGGTCCATAAAAGTATTGCCATTGCAAAAGGACATCCAAACTGCAAATAGTAGTCAAAGGATACAAAAGCTTAGCTATGTCCTCCAGAGAAATTTGTATGATGAGTTCCCAGAATAAGCACTGATCACCCACAGCACAATGAGCTACACTTTCTGGACAGTAAAGAAGAGTCTACCCAAGAGTTTCCTTACAACAGTGTCCTCCTGTAAGTCCTCTGTCGACTAGCAAGGAATTTGTAATGTACAGCACTCTGCACAGTGACTCACAGGTTTATAGACTAGCTTGGAAACGTAATAGATGCCTCTTATCAAATTCTACCTTCTGAGAAGCACAGAAACCAACATGGCTTGGATGAGGTGTCTTAAATTCATATGTCAAAGAAAGCTGTGGTATATTCTGAGAAGTCTACTTCATCTCCTCTTTTAAAACAGACATTTGCATCACCTGAAGTTGAGAAAGAACATGCCCATGAGGAGTCACATAGAATAAGAATGGAAAGCCACCACTCACATGACACAAGTTAAAAAACAGTCAGTGTCAAAAAAACCCCCATGGTCCACCAACCTTGCATGGATGGGGGCCTGCTGATAGGATTGCTGGATAAATTGTAAGTGAGTCCAGAGCAGAGATATTTTAGCATCACATGAGGATGATGATCTGACCAGCAGTGAAACCACTGACACATCAGGCTACAGGCATGTAAGTGAGGGTCCTATTGGCAAAGATCAGTCCTGCTGAGATAGGATGCATCATGGATCCACTGCTTGGGCTAAGGTTGGGCAGAACAAAGCCGAGTGAGTCCAAAGCCAAAGTGGCAGAGTTTGAAACCAGAACAGGTCTATAAAATTATCCCTGAGATAAGCAGCTTCAGAGTGGCCAGCAGAGTGTGATGAGGGGAGCATAATTATAAATGCTTGCCAAAGCTTTGTAGTGGTCCAAAATGTTCTCAGAATGCTGCAGCACGATCCAAGCATTCCCCAGACTTCTCAAGGGAGGTGTGCAGATCTGAGGCCACACTGTTAAGAGGCACAGATAATAGATTCATTTTTATGTTCATATTACCTTTGATTAGCATTGATTAGCAAAAGCTAGAACAAGCAGGTATACACCACACACACAATTCACAAATAGGTGAAAGGGCTGCATGCCACACAGTGCTGAAAAGCAATTCTTGGTAAAGACTCAAAATCCTCGTCACTATAGTAAGCACAGAACTCAAAGTAAACTGAAACAAAAAGCAGTCCTGAAGTAATCTAACAGCCTACACAGAGCCCATATGCCCAGCTGTGAGGTAAATGACAGCAAATATGCATCCTGCTTCATACATGACAAGGTAATGCACCCACATAGCCCCTACAGACACCACAGAGATTAAATACACTTTAGTGAAATGTAGACAATAGCTTACCATTTAGACAAATGCAATCAATAGTTCTAAACTTCACTATACTTTTAGACACAGACTTTAATTTCCAAATGCCCCAAAACAAACCCTGTCATACTGAAGTACTCTACAATGTTTAAAGAACTCACCATACCTCCAAAGCAGGAAATATATCTGTCCCTATGCTGCAGAATCTAAAAACCTGATGCTGAAGACTAATGGCCAACGTTATATCTACACTTTGTAATGAAGGGTAAGGTAGAAGTCCTTGAGCAAGCTGGTTCTGAGCAGGCCTGCACATTCACCAGGGAGCATGCTGCACGGGACAAAGTAGCTGCACTACTACTAGTTTTGTAGTAAACTCGGTTACATCTAGTTCAAGCAACTCTTCAATATTATATAGCAGTGAATTGGAACAACAACAGCAGCAAGCTATGCAGAAACTTTAATAAAAAAAAAAACCAAACAAAACGCAACTCACTGATCAACAAATATGAATCATGGAATTATCAAAAAATCACAAGATACCTCCTTGGTGACCTCATGCTTTACCTATTCTGCAGCCTCAGGCCAAGCAGTTCAGTGTTTGCTTCTTGTATAAGTACAGCATAGATCCAGGAACTAAATATTAATTACAGGGGTCTCATCTTGCTGGTACCTTCTAAGATCATCAACACATTTTTGTAACTTGTACTCCCATTTTTGTAACTCATACTTGCTTCATGGCATGGTCTGTTCAGATTGGTGGGAGTTACTGCTTAAGGGGTAATGAGACTTAGAGGGTACAGGAAAAAAGTACCTGGATTGTACAAGACAGTGTGATACATTTCGAGGACGACCAAAAGGCAACAAAAGGAAAGGATCATGGTAGTTTGGGGAGAAGCGAGCATAGGAAAATAGAAAGATAAAAAGATTAAGGGGGCCAGTTCCATCTACACAGGTGGATGGTGGCTGGTTAGTACCTGTTTGAATAAGGCCTGTGCTTGATCACCCCAGACCTACTGGGACTACATGCTCACTCTTGCTACTGGTTGAATCTGGGGGCATGGAGCTGGGACAACCCTGCATCCTTCTACTGGGCCACAGGATTCAGTGACCCCTAACACAAGCCAAAAAAGAAATCATATCAACAGTAGAAGAGCCAAGTACTTTCCAATAACCTTTGCTTTTACTCTCAGATTGCAGAAGCATGATAACATGCAAGGGCTGAGAAGAGAAGGACTGTTAAGGAAGAACAGAATGGCACTGAGGAAAATGCCCACACAATAGTTACAACCTTTCCCCTGCTTGCCTATAATACAAGAGCTAAAGTGCCCTCTGTAAAGCTCAGGGAAACAGTGTTAGCAAGGCCAATTATAGGTAGCATACCTATATATAACACATATATAACACGGTTAATGAGTTCCATAGCCGAGGAGTTCAGCGAGTAATAAAAAAAAAAAAAAATAGAAAAGTGTCATGTCTAAAACCAACATTTGCAGTTACATTAGCCAGGATGAAGTGAGTAAATCTATGAAATACAGCCAACAGAGCAGAAGTTCAGAAGGTATTCATTCCTGTGGCTTAGTCAAATACCTCACAGCACTCACTTCACACTGTCTAGTAATACTGAAGCATCTGACATTAACTAAACAGACAAGTTAATAAATTAGATAATTAGTCTCTTCTAGTGAATAGTATCTTAATACACCTCTCTGCGGATTTTTTCCTGCTCTGCTTAAATTGTGCCACTCAACAGCTACAGAGTGCACATCAAAGCTTTTTTGCATCAAATGTAAAAGCAGTATTGAAAGAAAAAAGCAAATCAGTGTATTTTTCAGGTTTACTGCACCTCTCATTTCTATCACTAGAGAAGACTGGTACGACCTCACTGCAAGAGTTATTCTAATAGAAACATCAGACATGTAGACCATATCACTGTGAGGAGTGACATGCCTTCTGCATTACCTGATAGTGAGCACAGCACTTGAAGAAAAAATATTAGGAAAAAAAATGATTCAGAAACATTCACTTTGAAATACTGTAGTAATAATGTAAACAATAAGATCACTAATAACATAAGATACATTGGGAAGACCAAAAAAAACCCAAAACAACAAAACACTATCTCACTGCAAAACAGAATAACTTTAGATAGATTTACACAGTTTTTGCAGGCAGCTGAGAACTCTACCTATTTTCTAGACAGAGATCAGGAAGCTAAAAGTATGCTCACAAGAAAAACTACAAAAGATCCAGCACCAAGGAGATAATTGTTTCTGCATGATTCAGAGCACTGAGCAGAGAGAAACCAGCACATCCTGATCATAACCCCTCAACACCCCTTTTGCATCACTTGCTTCCTCTCTTAAGAGGCTTGGATGGAGTGATAAGGGAGGAGGAGAGGAGTCAGGAAGTCAAGTTGACCCTGGGAAAGCAGGGAGGAAAGCTGTTGTTTTAATGTTTGTCTGTTTCCCACTACCCACATTAGCTTTTTAAAAAATGATCTTAACTAATAATAAACTAAGTAAATTTCCCCTCAGTTGACTCTGCCTACCATGGTTAGCAGTAAGCAATCTCCCTGTCTTTATCTCAACCCATGAACTTTTTCATTCCTGTTGTTCCTCTTTTCTCTCCCATCCTGCTGGGGAGGGGAGAGAGCAAGCAGATAGGTAAGGAACTTGGCTGCTAGCCTATGCTAAGATACCACACCTCTCACCTAAAAACCCCCAAAATACAGTCCACAAGCAAGAAAAATAAAACTGGCCCCCAGATTTTTGTTGTTTTTATTTAAATGGATGGCTAAAAACTTCTCAGACAAAGAGAAATACTCTGCAGAGAAAGGCTAGAGTTGAGTATTTGCCATAGGATATAGTCAAAACACTGTGATTCTCCCCTCCCCAAAGGGATTTGATTAGAGAAGCACTCATAGAAGCTCTCTGAGAAACTGTAAAACATCTGAGAAGGCACAGAATGTATTAACCCCTGTCGCTGTACAGAAAGGAGCTTTGTACA
This sequence comes from Coracias cyanogaster, assembly GCA_033124195.1. Lineage (NCBI taxonomy): Eukaryota > Metazoa > Chordata > Aves > Coraciiformes > Coraciidae > Coracias > Coracias cyanogaster. Next base: position 17,828 of record JAVSBS010016417.1, on the reverse strand, counting down.
TGAGGGAGTTGGAGAAGTGCCAGAGTACATGTACTCAAATATCAGTGCACGCTGAAAGAAGCTTGAGTCTGTGAGCTTTATCTCAGCAGAAAGAGAAAAGGCTTCTGACATTGTTAACATGAGCATGCACAGCAGCGATAAATCACTAAGCTGAAAACTGGCAGGTTCTGAAACGTACAGAAATAAGACTCAAGACTTGAAAGTGGTTGTTCAGAAGAACTAGAGAAGGTTTCTGGAAATCGAATATAAAGTGAACATTTGATGGGTGAGTGCTAGACATTAAGCTTGAATTAATTTGGCACAATGACATTACTGGATATACACTGGAGGTTTGTTTGAGATAAGAGTGTAGAACTTAGAGCAGGAAAGAAAGGAGTAAATCCTTTCAAACTACTTGAATGGGTAGGACACAATAGATGGAAAATTTTAATCCAGGTTACTGAATCTGCTAGAAAAATTACTAGCAAGCCACATAAGCCACTGACAGAGTTCCATAAAGACAGAGTGAAACCCAAATACAAGCTAATTAAAGGACAGAAGAAAAAAAGGTAGTTTGGGGAGTTTAGGAGAAGACATCCACACCTCCGAGCACTGCCTAGAGCCTCAGACAGCTAGCAATCAAACAGCAGACAGCACTGCAGTCCTTTAAACCACAGATGAAAATAAGAGTGAGAAGCTTTGAAACCATCTGGAATCATTAATATAGATACCCAACTTGTATTTCTTAGTGAAGAGCTGGTTTCTATGAGTAGAAGGGTTATGGTGAAATCTCTGTCCCACTGAAACTGGAAGTGAAACTTCTGAGTTTTATTATGTGACACTGAAGAAAGTGTGTTAGCTAAGTATTTATAAACAACAGATTTCTATGATTAAGTGTCTTTCAGGAAAATCAGCAGGATACATGAGTTATAAAGCACAAACGTGACTTTGCATTATTGACAGAGTTCACATGCTTTTTCACACACTGACAAGTGTATTGCTGTGCTTTATTACTTCTGTCCCAAAACATTGATTTCAGATTTTCTGGCCTACTAACTGCCAAATCTGTCCGAATATTCACACTGGAGAATTCTGCCAGACAATTCTCCATATGCAGGAGAATGACTGATGACCTTTGCCTTTCTAAGGCTTGCAGAGACACTCTAGTTTCTTCTTATACACATATCCTTCTGTAACAAATGGAGCAGACATTTACAGAAGGGACTTTCTTACATCAAAACTTGACTCTAATACTTGCAGAAATGGTGAAACAGGCTTTTGCTACTCTTTCAGTCAAGACAAGAGCAGAAGCCACAGGCACTGACATTACCATTCTGGACAATGGTTGTTTTCAAGTTGTTCTAAAGTTGTTTTGTGGGCAAAAATTGCTTTTGTTTTCAGATAAGCTATTATACTACCAAATAATTTCTTCTGTGCTGTTAACTCCTAAAGTCCTACCAACTGGATCAAGAATATAACAGAGCCACAGAACGTATCAGGGTTCCTACTAAATCCATCAAATTTCGCCATTTACTAAATTGTTATGAAACCAATTAACTGCTAGCCTGAATTCATGTGGTCATACTCAAATGATTTCCTCTCAAACATCTGCAGAAGTTATTCTTCATGGTTTTGTCATAAAATATTGCTCTTATTTCTTTAATCCATTTCTTTCACAGTCTCTTCCTTATTTTTCTGATTCAATTTCAGTTTAAGGTGGAATAGTCTTTACATATTAAACTAGGAAAGTTTTGATACCATTACTCTGTGTGTATCAGTTCTCAATTCACTTTCATCCAAGCTACGCAATTTTTGCTGATGCTGTTATTTCTGCACAACATTTTTCCTTGGACTCTCATCCTACTCCCACTGAAGTCATTCAATTGGAATCTCCATCACTTTGAATAATCATTACACTGAGCAAAGGGAAGAAATATGCAATAGCTAGACAATCAGAAAAAATTCTATTACTTTACATTAAAATATAGCTGGGTTGGGAATAGGGCTAAACAAAATCAATAATTCATTAAAATTAGCACAGCATTTTTCCTTTTTGGTCAGTTTTGCTGATTGATATGTTTGTAAGTTTTGTATTTCTTTCAAATATATACCCCAGTTTTCCAGTAAAACCTGCTACAGTAAGTGTAAGGCAATATCTTTTCACAAGTGCTGGATGGAAGTGTATTTTGCTCTGATACAAACTGCCCTGATACAACTGAAGAAGTCTGATGAGTAAAAAGTTGTGCAGAGAGGATGGAGCTAAAGACTTTGCAAGTACACAAGAATTCTAAAAAAGGAGAGACCGCAGATCCAATCTCCTCTTGCCAATTGTATTTTTGCCCCTAACTCCATGAAAAAGCATAAATCCTATCCCACAGTCTGGCAAACACTTTCTTCTGTCTGTATTTAATTAACATTTTCCTATTACAAGCCCATTTTCCCCCCTTCAACTTCTATCACTTGTCCTTCATTAAAACAAATCACATTTTCCTTCTTCAGTTCTCTCATTTCTTCCAACTCAGTCTTCCTCTGGACATGGAAGAAAGATCACTGATCTACCCATCATGCTCTAGCAGGTGTAACTTGCTTCTTTAAGTGCTGTAAATACTAGTTAACATTTTTCCCATTGCATCCAGTGTGATGAATTCAAGGGTGCTTTGGCTTGAGAAACACTGTATGGAAACAAACTTCTATAGGGTTAATAAATACAACATGACACAAGCATGTACAGCAAGAAGAAAAACCCACTGAAGTGAGAAAAATTTGCATGGGCTTCAAGGAGCTTTGGGTGAGGTCTTTGATGTCTGCATTAGTAGGAGACAGAGCTAAAAGAGCTAGGAAATGGGATCCTTGAAACTGCCCAATTTATTTACAGAGAGACTATTTAAGGTCATATCAAGCTATTCTCGTCTCTGCTTTTTCTGTACATCATAAATAACCACCGAAGAGAATAATTACTGTTGGGGTTACTCCATAAAGAAGATGCTATTTGAATTTTAGAATAACAGGAAATAGAATTAAATGTTAAGCTTGAAATAGATTTTACTGTCCATACTAAACAAGCTCCTCATGACAATCAATATTACATTTCTTCAAAAGATTGGCTCCTTGCAACTGGACAAAATGAACTCTTTTTTCCCCTCAAAATATTTCAAAATTTTCTCACATGTGACCTACATTAAGCCATAGTTATCAAGTTGGGTGCCTAATTATACAATAATACCAATTTGACCTTAGGTAGGAGTCAACACTGCAAGCCTGTCTTGCGGCCAAGATGACGTGAAATTATTATTATGTAGATACACACACACGCACCAGATTCTTTTGCTACTCAAAGTGCAACCAGTGTAATGCAGGTTCAAAGACTGTTTCTGTGCTATTTGTGGTGGTATTTAGTGCTTACTGTACGAAGTGGTAAAGCAAATCACAGAACTAAAAACAATACCTCTGTTGTAGCAACTCTCCTACATTCCTGAAAATACTGGGATTTTTTTAATTCTGTCTAACTTAACCCTGAGAACCAGGGTTTAAAGTACTAACTTAAAGAAAATCTATACAATGGCCAAGTTAAATAAAAAAGCAGATTATTTTCAGAATATCACACAAGTCTTATGTGTTATGATCTGACCTTCTGGAGCTGGTTTACTTGCATTTGTTTTTTCTGGATCCTTCACCTTGGATTTACTTGTTTCTTTTCTTCTCTCTATATCTTTAACTGAAAAGTAAGGGGGGAAAAAAAAACCCAATCAATCAAACTAGAAACAATGCAGTCAGAAGCATATAACCATCTTGTTCCAGATGAAGCAGCTGCACACAACATCTTGCAATATGCCCAGGTAACAAACGACTGTTATTGGGTTCTCCCTCCTTCCCTTAGGGTTTATTCTTTTTATTAATCTTTCCCCATCCTACCATAATTAACGTTCTCAAAAGTGACTCTCCTTACATAGGAGAGTCCAAATACAGTGACATCAGCACCTAAGCCCACGCTGACAAAATCCAGCACTGGAAATATAGTCCAGAAAATTGGCAAAGCTAGCTGGGGAAAGTCCAGCATTGCAGAGTTCCACTCCAAGTCATTCAACAAAACAGCACATAAGCCAGCTGTTACATTATCCTTTTTAAAGAATCAGCTTAGATCCTATGCCCAGATCTATGTTCAGGGCACCAAATACTCCCATGAGAACAAAGTTCCTCCAAAGCTCAAACTTCAACAGTTTCCTGTCCCACAAGTAGGTGGGATACCTCCCTTATTATGTCCCAAATCTCTCATAACATCCAAACGGAACCCAGCTTGATTAGCAAATCCTAGTATTAAATTATTGGCCAGTACCACTCTACTCATAGTCTGAAAGATTCTGGCAAAATCATTGAGAGAATTTTAAGTTTGTTTTTTGTTTGTTTTTTTTTTTTTCTAATATGTGACTTCGGCAGAATTTTCTTAGAATGCAAATTGGTGTCGACACCCCAGCTATCTGCAATGGCCAGGAAGAGCTTAGAAGAATGAAACAGAGAATATAGTTCATAGAAAATAAAATTCTACTCCAATGAAAATCTTTAGTTTATGTAGAGCTGGATTACGACCAACATTCACCCAAACAGGCACTGAGTATTAGCCAGCATCAGAGTCTCTGTGCTACATTGTTCAAAAAGCAGTCAGAGGCTGAAAGAAGGTTATCTGTCTCTTGAAACATAGCATATAAAAGACAACACAGCATTCTGTTTAACAGAAGTGAAACCAAAGTCAAATGGATTTCATCATTTTGCCCAATAGTATACAGAATATCTGAAACAGAGTGCTCAAAGTTCCAAACCAAAATAAAATCACAAGAGCATCCTAAGGTCTTAATAAGACAACAAGCTACTGTCAAACATCTGAGTGTGGCCTTCTTGTGTTAATAACCCTCTGCAGAACCTACAGCCTTGTGCTCCAGGTATAGAAGAAGGATAACTGGTGAGAAAATAACTGAAGTTTTGACTCCTCTCCTTACTAACACAGCATGTGTACCTGAAGTTCACCTCCACCTTAAATGAACAGTTGTGAAACTGATTCAGAAGCAAATTCAGGTCCAAAAGGTTTCTGAGAAATCAGCTTTCACCAAGGTAGATCTTGGTTATTAGCTGGGTCACAGGTAAAGCCACAATGACACCAGGTCTTACCAGAAGTCTGTGTTTAATCCTTACCTAAACAAGTCTCCAACTGAAAAAGAAGAGGTGAAGTTACAAGAATAACAGTAGTCAAAAAGGATGCTATTTTAAGAGCATTCCGTGGAGAAAAGGCTGAGGGCAAGCTAAGGAGCTGCTTGATACTCTCCTCTAATGCCAATGCTCTTGAGTGGCAAGCCTCCAGGGAAACCGCACACAAGTCTGAAAATGCTCATAGGAGACAAGTTGGTCACATCCTGACAGAGATTTCTGGATTTGGGAAAGCCATTTCTAACTGTCAAAATTCTAACCACATGGGAAGAACAGACCAGGTGACACTAATTTTACTCACATATTTACATGGACAAATCTAATGCATGTTTTTACAGCTACATTATAAAAGTTAAAAATCCCACAGTGATCCTTGTTAATTCCATACTGTGTACAATAACTTATAAGCAGTATTAGAATAAGAAAGTACAGCTGGCTATATGAAGGGGAATACTCTTTTTAACAATAAAATTATATTGTAGGCTTGAGAATTCTTTGTACATCCGTTACAACTCAGCAGCATTAAAAATATACTTCCAATGCACTCAACCAGGGGATATTCTCAAAGCTTTATATATGTTTGATGTTTTTTCATCTCCAAGAATTAGCGACCACTTGTCAGAAAAGGGAAAAAAACATAGAATACAGGATAGTAAAAAAGGAGGATGTGTATATGCTGTACGGTTTTACTCATGCAAGGCACCACACTGTCAAATGAAACTCCAACCTCATTAGGTGCTACATGTTCCAACCCACAGCAAAGAAATAGTATATGAAACAGAACACAACCTTAAATCAAGTTGCCAGCTCTACTTTTCCAGCAAAACAGAGGTAGTTTAAAAAACAGCCACACCTAATATTATAGAATTTGGTGTAGCTTTCTGTGGGCTGCTCTTTAATGCTAAAGTAGTCTGTGGTTTTGTGGGTTTCCTAACCAGGACAGAACTTAAAGTAGTAAACACACAGTTGCAGTGATGAGAAAGACTGACACACCAAGCAGTCAGCATATTTTATCTTGTGCTGGTTTTAAGAGAAAAATAGTTTAACAATGACAGTGAAAAATATTCAGTGTCAACAGAAATTGTACTCCCAGATTGACACATTTTTGTTCTATCCCTTTTTGAATGGTTTAACACGCAGATCAAGACAAACCAGCTAAGGTATACATCACTATGATACAGACATCAAGAGTACATGTAGGTTGGATAAAAAAATCTTAAGCATAATTTATAAACATATTTGACAGTAAGAATTTAGTCAGATCAGTAAGAATTTAGTCTTTCATAGCATCATTGAACTAGCAACTAGCTGCCAGTTGGCATAGCTATAAGAATGCTTTTAAAAAAAAGTTGGACGAAAGGAAGGAAATTTTTTAATTATCAGAGCATAGCACTTCCCTTCTTATTTCTGCTCGCTGAAGATTCTTTTCCACAAGATACTTGTTAATTTCCTAACAGAATGGAGAATAAAGGCATTCCAAACCAATGGAGACAAAAATAGCTCAAAACAAGAATCTCCTGTGCAAGAGCAACTGGATCAATTCAGTTTTTCAGCTGTACATGTACCAGTTAAAAACTGTGGCTCTGATTAGCCCTCCACCACAGAAGAAACTGTTTTTCCATTGTCCCCCTTTGTGTCAGGCTTTAATCAGATTAAGTATCTGATAAATCATGAATGTCAGGCATAAAAAGACACATACTTCTGAACTGGCCTTGGGCTGGCTTGCTCTCCTTGTCATCACTGAATGCAATGATCTGAAGGGCATAGTTTTGATCTGGAATCAGACCTTGAATTATTGCTTTGGTTGCAGTGTTTTGAAGAATTAATTGATTGGTTTTTCCACCTGTAAGAGAAAAAAACCAACACAAATACATAACTTTATTTGCTTTTACTATAGCATAGCAAATTTAATGACTTAAAACTACCTCAAGCTCTACAATGATACACATGTTCCCTCTTTTGGGACTATTCATGCAGCCAGGCCAGAGGGTATCCCAGAAAAGCAAGAAGTTAGGCAGCCTGATCAAATAAAAACACTCTAAGATCAACTAGCCTTTGTATCTGGGCCTCATGGAATAGCCATGGTGTCTAGCAAAACTATTAATTAAGAAAAAAAGAAATATTTGACAAAAAGTTGTCAAGTTTGGTAACATCAAACCCACAGGCTTTCACACTGCTCTGTGATCGGCTGCACCCATGTTACCTCTGAATATCTTCTTTGCCCACTTCCTTTGGGCAAGGAAATTCTCATGTATAAATACAAATATTAAACATTTCTATCTATGAAGATTTTATACAAATACGTATTTTATCTGTATGTTAAAAGTGTGTCTATATATAAATTTTAATATGTACAGAAATAGTGTCTCTACACAGGAAGCCTGAGAGAGGCACTTTGTTGGCTGTCTCTACATTTCAAGTTTTCATTTAAAAGAAATTTAAAAGGGTTTTTTGAGGGGGTTTTTTGATTGGGGTTTTTGGGGGAAGTCGGAGGAGGGTGTGTAAGTTTGGTCTAAAATCTTTTTGGTCTTTTCTGGGGAGCTCACTATAGCAGAATGCCCAAGGAGATCCACCTCAAAGCTTTGACTGAAATAGGGATATGTTCGCCTTTTAATACTTCCTAGAGTTCCTAATGCCCCACTGGAAGAGAGGTGAAGACAGATGATCAGTGACAATTGCCAAGGACTACATATGAAGCACAACTAGCATCCACCCACTTCTACTACCTTAACCATTCAATGCCCATATTCTATGCCTATGACTATCCTCTGGTGAGACTGATTTATCTCTTCTGTTCACCACCCCTGTTACCCACAGCTCACTCATAGTTCTTTAGTCCTGAAGGATAACACTAGCCTCTGAAAAGCTCTTCAGGCGTAGGAAGACACTCCTTTGATCTTAAAGGAGAACATCCAGATTTTTGTTTTACCTGAACTTGGAGTGACAAGAAGCTTATATCCAGTGAATTGCCCTTTGGGGGCTTTCCAAGAGATCTGTACGCTGTCAGGACTGACTACATTATATCTTAGTCTTGTTGGTGGGGACACTGCAAGTGGGGAGAGAAAACAGTATTTTAAATTCAAATAAAAATCAACCGCCAATTTTAAACAAACAAACATACACAGGAAGACAACATAAAATTTTAATAATAAAGGATGCAAGTTATTCAAAATACCACATACATCAGTTTATTAGTTTGTAAAATGACATCCCCAGGTGCACTACTTCCCTCAGACATACCTTTTGTTTATGTTTTTATAAAAACAAACTAACAACCTAACAGCAGAGGATAGAAAGACAAACAGAGTTAGATGTTAAGACTCTAGTTTAGCAGGCAAAGCTGGTAATAAAAATGCTCTTTGTTAATATATAGGAATTAAAATCTTTCTCCTTGCCTACACTGACAATATGCATTACCTAGCTCCCTTTACCTCACGTTACCATGGGGGATTTCCTGTATTTAAGGTCATTCAGGGCCAAATTTTCAAAGCCTTGTGAAGACACAGTAACCAAGAGGAAAGACAGGCATGCACCAGGCAGAGGGAATATTAGCTGCCCAATTTGCAAACCCGGCCTAAGCAGCCCACAGACTTGCCCAGTTGCAAGCACGCTTTGGTCTCTTTGAGACTAGTATGCATGTACAGGCTCGTCAAGATTTAGGCAAGGGCAATCTGGATGGCACAGAAACCATATTTGTTTACCATCACCTCAGGTTTCAAACAGAAGCAGCAGGTGAAATGAGTAAAAGCATGAAATTATTGAGAAAGAGTTGGCATTTCAGTGAAGGAACACACAGAGGAACAAATGAAAAATTCACCCTGCATTGTTCCCGCAGTATCAGCAACTTCACGTCTACGCACATAGAATAGTTTTTCTCAGCTTTGCATCCCCCTGCTCAGGCAAGCGCCACTGATGCTGCACGACACCCTACACAGCATTTCTGCTCTGTTGAGGAGCCACATCCCTCCTTCACAGCAAACGACTGAAGCAGAGCTGCTACCTGTGCAGCCAGCGGGGCTGACAGTAAGAGGAAATCTTCATACATTGGAGTAAGACTAACAGAACTAACCAACCTAGAGAAAAAGGCAGCCAGGGAAGCTACCCAGAAGCCGAACAACAGAAAGGGCTAGAAAAGCGTAACAAACTCTATCAACCTTAATCCCCCATCTTCCCACTACCTCCACAGTCCACTGAACTTTCTCCATTTTTTTAAAGTGTTGTCAGACACTTGAACAGGTTGCCCAGGGAAGTGGTTGAATCACCATCCCTGGATGTGTTTAAAACCTGTGTAGATGTGGTGCTTAGGGACATGGTCTAGCAGCAGACTCAGTAGAGTAGGGTTATGGTTGGACTGATCTTAAAGGTCTTTTCCAACCTAAATGATTCCATGATTTTCCAAACCCTGGGTGTCTGTGCTACTTATGGTTTCTGTTAGTATGTCTAAGAAATAAGAGAAATTATCTGAAGGCAGCAGAAGTGGCAATTTCTTTTCCCTAGGGGCCAAGATAGCTCTTAATTGACTAAGGTCACACCCACAGTTTGTTGGTCCACTAGATGTAATAAACCAGCAGTTCTCCTGATAATTCTGAGATCTAAGGATTACAGCATGCGGAGCATCTGAGTCAACAGGCAGAATGTGCTAGCCAACAGTCTCTGGCCTCTCCGTTTGACCTGCTACAGTCAATGCAGCTCTGGCACCAGCAGCAGCCAAAGATCTGTCCTGAACTGATTACTTTTTCCTACGTGCCTCTTTTTCCAACAGCTTGGGGGAAGAACGAAGAAGAAGAAAAGAGGCAGCCTGTAGGGTTTGGGGTTTATTGAGATTTGGGGTGGTTTTTTTTCTGATCTACCATTGAAAAACGTTTTGTGTCTTAGAAGTAAAAATCTGGCAATTCAATACAAGAGATGTATTCCCTTGCATTCAGCCTCTTAAACCACAATGGACAGTTTTGCCAGACCAAAGGCACGTTCTACAGTTCTCTACCTTTAGGGACTTAACACCAGAACACAGAAAAGAGAGTACATAAGCTCCAAGAACAGCTTAATTACACCTCCAGATTCTCAAAGATTTCAGATGACAAGCTCCAGAAGAGTGGCAAGGAGAGAGAAGCAGAAGGTAGCACACCAGTTCCACACACTCCAAACTGTTCTGATCGGCAATACTGGGCTTACACCCACACAGCGCATATCCCTAGTTGCTGGACACAATCTTGTCAGACCTCATCTTCAGACTGCCTGTCACCTCCCTGAAGTTTAGAGAAAGAAAAGCTGCAAGCAAGAGGGGGGTGCAGGAATCACTGCAAATAGAAAATCAGTTCTTTGAAAATTTGGCCCTCGTATTGCAAAATTTTTTGCTGGGCAGGTTTCTGCAAGAACATTCAGTATGCTATAGTTGTAATAAAATGACAGAGACTATAGCAAAAAGCTTTGAAAGCCAAGCAGACTGTAGTTATGGATTACAGCTTTTAATTCATTCTCAAGATTCATTCTGTCTTTGAACTATACACAAATCACAATGAATTGGGGTTGAATGAACCGAGAGTGACATATCATACGTACAATTTTGCAAAATATGCAATTTCTTCTATTATTTATTTTATCTAAGGAATGGCAACTAAACTTCTGAACAATGACAGTAAGCATGCAAGTGTAAAAATGCTGCACATTTACTAGCATTAAGTGGTAAATTTTTATGGGGATTAAGAGGCAGAGCAGAGAGCAATAAAATAACACCAAGGATTGGCAAAATAAATAAATAAAAGTCATGTCAGAATTTCAGAGTTCATTTTCTCTGCCATCTTCTTACCTCCCCTGTCATTGCATTTCATCCTGCTTTCAACTTAGCAGTTTATGAAAGCACCTTCTAACAAAGAAGCATAGTTCTGGCCTAATTGCTATTAGCCATCACCAAACCAGTTAAATCTGGGGAGCTCCTAAAAACAATCACAGATCTTACAAGCAAAGGACACAATCACCAGAAGTTGTTCTGTTCACTACAGAGTTACAATGTGAAAGACTAGAACAGTTGTGCCAGAATAGTCTTTACATAACTAGTCAATTTTCACTGAGTACTTTTTGGATCAAAGGTGGCGGTGCAGGGGAACAGACATTCCCACAGAGCAATTAAACGTACAAAAGAAAAGAAAATAATTATTCATCAGACAGATACTCAAATGTGTCTTAGTTGTGCAAAGACTAATGTTCTAGCAGAGAAAAGTACATATAGCTAAGGAAGTTAAAAATCTAACACTTGAACAGACAACAAAATATTGATGGGAATTACTACACATTCACCAACCTGAAGAGGGTATCTTTATTTCTTTGGACCTTTATTGTCTGTGGAACAAAATCTCACTTCTTGCAGGAAGGGAAAAAAATTAATCCAAGCTGAGTCAGTTAACTGATAAAAATCAGTAGCTAGAGCTTGTTAAGTGGTTTTACAGGAATGCAAAAGTGAACGGCCGTCAGCAACATTAGAGCAGTCACCCAAAAGAAAACTACAGACAAGTTCAAGGCTTTGGCTTATGCCACCAGATAAATTAGGATTCCAAGTACGTAACTCTTGTGGACAACTAGGGAAAGAGTGTTTTGAACTATTCAGTATCTTAATGGAAAGGAAAAATACCATAAATTGCATATATGCAGCTAAGACATCCAATAATCTAAGACTGGCTACTAAACTAAACCTTGTGGCTTCCAATTTACTTTTGTCATAAGAACTGAACAAGCTAATATACACTGCAATTACTTAGTAATTACATTAGTAACACATGGAAATTATTGCTACACAAAGAAAAGTTTCCATCTTTACATATAGAAGGAAAATCCTTACAAGCAAGTTACTTTATGAATAAATGGAAAATTCTAAAGTATTTTTCTTGTGCAGTATTATTTTTATATACTGTATAAGAACGTAAGTAGGCAAAAACGGGATTTTTTTGTTGCTGTTGTTTAAGTGACGTTATGCTGAATAAGGAAGAAACAGCAGTGACAAAAGAATAATTCTCATTGAGTAAAAACTGAATGGCACCATGTGGTTGATAAGGCATTCAGGCAATAAATGACATAAAACCATGTAGCTCAACGCAGATAACTCCTCAGTTGAAGGAGGAAGTTGTAGCTTCGGGCACGTTGACTTCAGTCTCCCATATTCTCCTTTCCAAGAAGTCACATTACACGCCTTTAACCAAGCATCTTTGCCAAAGGAAGGAAACTAATACCAGCTCTTGCTACACCTTAGCAGAGTGTACAATTTCTTAAAACAGACAAATGTACTGTTTGTGCCTCACTAAACTGTAAATAGGCAGCTGCATGAAGAGTTTACTGCAAGGGGTGGCAAACTTGAGAAAAGAAAGGATTTGAGAAACATCTTACTAATTTAGGGGTACTTAAGTGTAGCAGGAGATTTTTATTCTGTGAACGTGGAACAGACACTTCATATCACCTCATTCAATAACGGAACAGCCATTCTGGACCAAGGCAATAGCTCACTTAGCTTAGTATCACACTGCTGACAGCATTCAGCAGCTGATGCTTGCTGGAAGAGTATAAGAACAAGGGAAGTATTGTTCTTTATTCATCAAGTACACCAACTCTAGCTTCTGCTGATGTGCTGATTGTGGAAAAACCTCTCTCTGACCTTCATTTCATTGTATTAAGAGTTTGAGAGTTTTCTCCCTTACATATGACTGATTAAATGAACATTAAAAAAAAAGAAAAAAGAGTAGGGTGAAAGAGTATGGTTTTCCAAGCTCAAGGATTCTTGCAAAAACTTTCTGGAGATGGATCTCAATCCCCAGTCCTACTTTGCAAATCTTAACCATATGTATTAGAACTGAAATACACAGAGAGAGGGACTAACCATATGCTTTGTTTTATTGGCTCATTAAGTCACAAACATTCTGGACCTCATTTCTGACTAGAATTGATGTGTTGGACACAGAAACATGTATTTCTTCATTCACCTCACATCGCCCACATTAAATATTACTGCTTACACATGTCCCTAAGTTCTGGGAGAGGCTTGTAAAACACTCGTAGATTCCGAAACATCCAGGATGGTATGTGCTTCCCCAGCACTTGAGTGCCACGCAGACTGGATCGCACTGCTGCTTGCATTTACCAGAACTTGGAAAGCTTCAGGTTGCCACTACTCTCTAAATGTACTCATGAATAATGCATTATGCAAGAAGCTTTAGAACAGACTCAGGATCAAATTCTGCTCCCAGTTATGTCTATGCAGTCTCATATCAAAGGGATTACCTACATATGAAGTTGAGAGAAATGTCTTTCTTTAGGCATCATAAGAACTCATTGGCATTCTTCCTCCCTTCCCCAAGCAATAGGATATATTTTCTCTAGAAGTCAAAGCATTGTCAATACGATCCAACAAGTATTTAAGCCTAACAATCTCAGGAGTATCTTTTAAAACTTACAAAGGAGATTTTTTTTTTAAAGCTGTGACATTTAACGGTCCTGTGCAATGTTGTGTGATATGTTACAATAGCTACTGTTCCAACAAAGAAAAAAATATATATTCCATACAAGCTTAGTATCATAGCTGGTCCTTCAAACTTACTTGATTAAATAGAGGACAGTCACAGTAATTTCTGATCTGTATTTTCATGTAAATAACAGTAAAAAAAAAATTCCATATAGCTCCTTTTGAGACACTTGAATTTGCAAAAAGATTTATGCTGTTTGAGATACCACTCAAAGACCACACATAATTCTACTCCCCCCTCACCTGCCCCAAGATCAGCAGCAAAACTGCTTCATTTCAGTAGTTCTGGATCCTAAGAGGATAGTAATGCCTGCATTTAGAATAAGAAAGCCTATTTCTGCATATCAGAGTGAAAAGCTCCATCTTCTTATTTATGATTTACCTTGGCCCTTGGCATCACCAATGAAGAAAGCTGGGACAGCTAAAAAAGCCAAGAAGAAACAGCTCCGTATCTCACACCGACAAAGCATCTTCTTCCCCTCTATACACACAGTATCAGCAGGTCTGAAATCACATAGAACAAAAAAGACTTATTAAACCTGCAAAGATAAAGCATCCACTTAAGGAAAACTGTGGGGAAAAAAATTTATTCTGTTAAAAAAAATAAGGCATTTGCCATAGACATCAGTGGAAAGAAGATTTCATCCTGTTTTATAATCAAAGCAAATTTTACCTGCAAAGGACAAAGAACCCCATTTGGGCTACGCAACAGTTTTCAAAATTGTAAGGAGAGAAGTGCTATGCTTTGCTAAGTATGCATGAATATTAAAAGTAAAGTTTGCCACACATAAAACAGGTCTCCCTATACAATCCAGTGTTGCAAGCACCTTTTCAAGATACCTGTAATATAGAACTCTGAAGCTGTCAATAACAAAGTAGGACTAAAACTGCGATCCACTTGATATCTAGAAAGCATCCAGAATGGGACATTAAATTAGGTATTTCAGGATTCTGTAATTAAAAAAAAGAAACAAGAACTGCCCTGCAAGCCTACCATAAAATACTAAATGCCAGTGCACAGTAACTCCCAATGAAATAATCATTGATCTGTTCAACTGAGCAATTTTGCACACCAGTTGTCAAGGCAGAACTTTGTTCTGAGGAAACACAAGTCCTCTTCTCACTGCCCTCTACAGCCTACTCTATTTTTCCTTTTCCTGGCTTATTCAACTTCCTCTGTGCTCTCTGCTGTACTACCTGGCTCTTGTAGCGACTAAACCAAACACAGCTTAGAAGGCATGTAGGATAGCAGCTGAGTAAGGCTTTCCAGTACAGTTACTCAACATATATAGAAGCACCTCTCTAGATGCATCAACATGTTTATAACATTGTGCTTACAAACGTTTATCTATCACTCAACTTTACTGTACTAGTTTTAGTAGATTTTCTGGGCCAGAAGGAAGAAATTTTGCTGCCCTTTACTGTTAGTATTTTATGGGGCAATTAAATTTATATAATTAATAGCAGATTCCTTTCTGTCAACAAAAAGGCAGCATTTGAAAGTTTACTTTGGTAAATTTTGGTTTATGTATTTCTGTTGCAGGTCTTACCTAATTACCTCCTGTGTCATTTTCTCTAATATTCACAACACACTGTCATTGAATTTGCCTTCCATGTTTTCATTGTCTTCCGAGGAAGGCACAAAGCAAGTGGTTCAACCACTGTAACTACTTCAACCATTGTTAAACAGATAAGAGGATATGATCTACATCTTGTCGTAGTTAACCCAGGGCTTGGTAGGTCTAGGTTGCAAATCCAGTCATGAATGCTCAATATGCCACCTACAAATACAAGAGGGGGCTTAATAATTGTGAATTCCATCCCTACAGGAGGCTACCTAAGTTTTAGCCAAATTATCAATACATCTTACACTGCTTAAACATACATTTTTAATCCCTCTCAAAGTATAAATTTCTCAAGACAGATGCAAATTGCGAGATCCAACAACAAAGACGTGCATCAGAAACTTAGGTATTGCTATGCCCAGTTCTTTGGGCATCTTGGACATCGTCCGATGGAATTCAGAAACCCACAGAAAGCGTCCAGGGTTCCAGCTTCCTATACATGAACATAAAGAGTCAGACACTCAAAAGACTGGATCCAGAGGAGTCAGCACAGTCAGCAGACTGTTGCCTAGTGACAGGCAATAGGAAGAAAGAAGTGAGTTAATTCTTTAACTGTCTGAAATCCACCCCTTGTGTATCTCACATTGGGGATCAATGCTTCTCCCCTCACTGAGGAATACAACCTGGAGCAAGTAAATGTAGACTATTCAAAGGACAGTATACAACTCATGCTCCAATGCAGTCTCTATTGACTGTTCAGATTTCTTTCCATGTAGTAACCTAGACATTAAAATACTCACTCTCAGTGGTGGCTCAATTCCTCACCAAGATTTGATATAAACCATTCTCTGAAATAAGAGCTATACATACTGACAAGTAATCCTGCGTACAAACACTGTCTAGTGCTGCTTTCAGGAAAAAGCCGTTGTGCGGAAAAGCGAGGTTTACCGGGATACACACAACTGGCGCTGGACAAGCTCGGCACAAGCTCGGCACAAGCTCACCTCTGCCATGATCCCCACGTCAAGGTTCAGGTAACCAAGGACGGCAGCCACCAGTCTGCAGCCACCTCGTGGCTGACATCATCCGGGAATAAAAAGAAACAGCCTAATCCTCCTGCCTTTTTTATATTTCACCTTTTATTAACCATTTGGTGAGTTACCTGACAGAACAGCCCTGGCAGCAGAGACCAAACCCCCCGAACCGAGAGCCCTGCCCGGGAGGTGAGCCCCGCTGCCCGTGTGCTCGCAGCTCCCCTCCCGGGCGGGCTCCCGAACACCCGCCTGCCCGGGCCTGGCAGCAGGGCTCCTTCTCCCGAGGGAACGGCCCGCTTTGGAGGCCTCCCAGCCTGAGAGAAATGCGACCTACACCTCCCTGCCCCGCACCGGAGCCGCCCAGGCGCAGCCCGCGCAGGCGAGGGGGCAGAGCCGCCTCGGCACAGCCCGGCCG
This sequence comes from Coracias cyanogaster, assembly GCA_033124195.1. NCBI lineage: Eukaryota > Metazoa > Chordata > Aves > Coraciiformes > Coraciidae > Coracias > Coracias cyanogaster. The sequence goes on along the minus strand of JAVSBS010016417.1, from coordinate 1,136 downwards.
CCCTTCCCCAGCCCGGCCAGGTGGGGCCTGCCCTCCTCCAAGGGAGCCCGGCGGTTAGTTCTCCCGTCTCAGTGGCTCGTTGTGGAGCGGAGCGACCCTGCGCCCCAGTGCCACCCAGGAACGGGCGCAGGTCCCTGGGGGGGACGTCCCGCCGCGCGAAAGGGACAGCGCGACCCGCCCGCCACGGCCGCGGCCCCGGAGGAGCCGCCGGGCCCGCCGCCATGGCCGCCGCCCCCACACGGCAAGGGCGGGAAGGCGGCGGAGGGGGCCGGCGGCGAGGCAGAAACGCCGTCCCGGCTCTCGCCGTCCCGCCGGCGGTGCCACGGCTCGGCGGCCGCGCTCCGCTCGCCCCGCCACAGCCTCCACAAGGCGGCTGCGGCTCGGCCCGAGCCCCGACTGCTCGTCGGGGCGCTCCCCTGTTCGAACGCGCGTTCCCCCCAAGCTACGAAAGGGACAGCGAGGGGCTCGTTGCCTCTACCGAGCTGAGGGGAGGGACGGGCCCTGCGAGACCCAGGGGCTGCCCGCCCGGAGCCCCCGCCGGCAGCCGCCCGCTGGCCGTGCCCCGTGCGAGCGCCGGGCGTGAGGAACCGGCGCGAAGCGACCTGCGGGAGGGAGGATGCACCGGCGGGGGGACGCGGGCAGCAGCCGGACCTGCCGCCTTGCAGTGTGGCTCGCTACTTCTAAACTCTGATTATTTTTAAAAATAAAGCTTTTGCCAGACTTTCTAAGGGGCTCCCCCTCCCCGCCCCAGGCTCGCCACCCCCCATCCCTCCCGCACCCCGCGCCCTCTCCGGGGCTCCGCTCCGGGCAGGTCGGTGGGAAGCGCTCCCGCTCCTGCCGCCCCGCCGCAGCCCCAGCGGGAGCCGAACCGGAGCTCACACCGACCTGCGCGGGCACCAGCCGGGGGCGGCTGCGGGAGGGGCCGCTTCGCTTCCCTCCCCTCCGGCCGCTCGTCCCCTCGCCGCGCCGCAGCTGATCAGGCGAAAGGGGAGCGAGAGGAGGCGGGCAATTATAGAGCTGAAGGTGGAAAGAAGGGGGGAGAATTAAAAAAAAAAAAAAAAAAAGAGGCATGAGCGATGCCGGAGATCCACCCCCCGCCCCCGAGCTGGGCGGCGGAGCGCGGCCAGGTGCGCGGG
>JAVSBS010016415.1:0-22786 GCA_033124195.1 Coracias cyanogaster | reverse complement strand
GGATGCAGGCAGGGGGGATGCAGGCAGGGGGGATGCAGGCAGGAGGGGATGCAGGCAGGGGGGATGCAGCCGCGGGCGATGCAGACGGGGGTGGTACAGGCAGGGGGGATGCAGCCGGGGTGGGGAGATGCCGCACGGGCGCAGCGCTGCTGCCCTCGGTCCCGCAGTGGGGGCTGGGGGTGCAGCAAACGCTCCTGGGCCCGGCGGACTCCGTCCGACCCGGCCGGCGGGCGCTGCCAGGGGCGGGGCGGGGCGGGGCGGGGGGGTCCCGGCGGCAGCGGCAGTGCGGAGGCGGCTGGTGCGGGCGCCGGGGCCCGCAGAGGTGTGTCAGCTCCGCTGCAGTGGGAGGGGAGAGCGGGAGCCGGACCCGCCGCGATGCCGGTCCCCGGAGCCCCCGGAGTCCGCGGGGGTCCGCAGGGCCGGGCTGGGGGGGGCTGCCCGAGGGGACACCGCCCAGCTCAGCACCCCGAGCCCGGCCTCAGCCCCCACTGTCCTCGCAGGACCCTGCTACGATGAGCTGGTCGCTCCCCTCTACTCCTCGTCCATCGGTGCCTCCTCCAGATACAACATCTTCTACTCGGCCAGCTTTGCCCGGCTGCACAGTGAGTCCCCCCGCGGGACCAGGGGGCTGTGGGCAGGCGGTGCCCCCGGCAAGGTCTTGCTGTGGGGCTGGGGGGTCCTCGGGTGCCCACGGCACAGCCCTCAGCATCCCCCGGGGGTGAGGTAGAGCCCTGTAGCCCCCCAGCTCTGCCCCACAGTGGGGTGCTGCGGTGGGGCTGAGCAGGCAGCCCCTGTGCAGCCGGGAGCCGCTGGATGCTGGGCTGTGGGGCCGGCTGAGCCACCCCCTCCCCGGCAGGCACCAGCGGCTGGTCCCCTGACCCCCGGGACAAGCAGCCCTGGCTCCAGATCGACCTGATGCAAAAGCATCGGATCAATGCAGTGGCCACGCAGGGAACCTTCAACACCTATGACTGGCTGACGCGCTACATCGTGCTCTATGGAGACCACCCCACCAGCTGGAAACCCTTCTTCCAGCAGGGCAGCAACTGGGTAGGGGGATACCCGGAGGGCCCTTTGGGAGGAGGTCACCTGGGGTGAAGCAGAGACCCCCTGCCCAGAGTGAGTTGCTGACAGTGATCCTGCATCCCCAGACATTCTTCGGGAACGTGAACGAGAGCGGGGTGGTGCGGCATGATCTGCACTACCCCATCCTCGCACGCTACATCCGCATCATCCCAGTGGCCTGGAACCCACGTGGGAAGATCGGGCTGCGCCTGGGCCTCTATGGCTGCCCCTACCGTGAGTACCCAGCCTGGGGGCTCTTGCAGCCCTGCACATGGTGGGACCCTTCCCTGGCCACCTGTGTGATGGCTCCAGCGCACCTGGAGAACCCTTCTCCCGTGGTCTGCAGTCAGCTCTGGTGTAAGCCATAGCAGACCCGAGTGTTCCCCATGCTGCCTGCCTGCTGCCACGGGCAGTGACGTGGCTGCTCTGCTCTCCCCAGGGTCCCATGTGCTCTTCTTCGATGGGGATGATGCCATCTCCTACCGCTTCCGGGCCAAGAGGATCAGCACCTTTGAGGATGACATCTCCTTCAACTTCAAGACACTGGAGCAGGACGGGGTGCTGATGCACGGGGAGGGTGCTCAGGGTGACTACATCACGGTGGAGCTCAAGCAGGCCCAGCTCCTCCTCCACATCAGTTTAGGTGAGATGGGGCTGGGGGGCCAGGGGGTGCGGGGCCAGGGACGCGGGCTGAGGCTGCCCCTCCCCAGGCAGCAGCCCGCTGCACGCCAGCGAGGACCACACGACAGTGGCGGTGGGCAGCCTCCTGGATGACCAGCACTGGCACTCGCTGCACATTGAGCGCCTCGGCCACTACGTCAACCTGACACTGGATGGGGAGGTCAAGCGCTTCCGTTGCCGTGGCACCTTTGACCAGCTCAACCTCGACACTGAGGTGGGTGCAGTGGGCGGGAGCTGCCGGGACACCGACCCGCAGTGTTCCCTGTTGAGGGGCTGACCCCCTCCTCCTGCCCCAGATCTTCTTTGGAGGGGTGATTGACCAGGACAAACAGCACCTCACGTACCGGCAAAACTTCCGGGGCTGTGTGGAGAACATCATCTTCAACGGGGTCAACATCGCCGACCTGGCCCGGCACCGGAGACCCAACATCCGCTTCGAGGTCCAGCCGGGGGGGTGGCCCATTCCCTGGGGGTCTCATCCCTGCCATGGGGTGACCCTTTCCCTGGGGCCAAGCTCCCCTCCCCCTGTGGGGTGACACGAGGCTGGGCAGCGGCCGTGCTCAGCCGAGCGCTGCCACATCGACTGCACAAGGTCATCCCTGGCCCGAGGTGCCTGCCCAGCGCTGCCAGGAGACGGGATCGAGCGGGACTGATCAAGGCTGGGGATGTGGGGATGGGGGGGCCTCCCTCCGCGGGAACATCCTTGTCCTCATGGCCTCCCATGGTCACCCCCAGGGCAAGGTGGGCCACTACTGCCAGGACCAGCTGAACAACCCCATCACTTTTGCCGGCATCAACAACTACGTGCGGGTGCCAGGGATCCCACGGAGGAACCGCCTGGCCGTCAGCTTCCGCTTCCGCTCCTGGGACACCGCTGGGCTCCTGCTCTACACCAGCTTCGCTGACCGCCTGGGGTCCCTCGAGGTGGTGCTGAGCGAGGGGCAGATCAATGTCTCCATTGCCCAGCCTGGCAAGAAGAAGCTGGAGTTTGCTGCAGGTGGGCTGGGGAGCCGGTGTGGGGCTGGGGGTCAGTCTGGCAGTGGTGCCTCCCCACACATGCTCCTCTCCCTGCACAGGGCATCGCCTGAATGATGGTTTCTGGCACTCGGTGCAGCTGGTGGCACGGGACGGCTCGGCCGTGGTGACCATTGACGATGACGATGGCGCCGAGTTTCGAGTGGCGCACCCCTTCCAGCTCCGCACTGGCAGCCAGTACTTCTTTGGAGGTGGGCAGAGGGGCGGGGGCTGGGGGCGATGGGTGCCTGGGGAACGCTCACTCTGCTGTGCCTTGCAGGCTGCCCCAAGCCAGCCTCAGTCACCGGGTGCTGGTCAAACCAGACGGCCTTCCACGGCTGCCTGCAGATGCTGAACGTGGACATGCAGCCCGTGGACGTGGAGCTGCTGGTGCACCACCGGCTCGGGCAGTACTTCAACGTGTACTTCAACGTCTGCGGCATCACTGACAGGTGTGGGTCAGGACAGGGGTGCCGGCTGGGGTGGGGGGGCCAAGGGGCTTTGCTGGTGCCAGGTCAGGAGTCTTCTGCGCCCTCAGGTGCACCCCCAACCTGTGCGAGCACGACAGCCGCTGCGTCCAGTCCTGGGACGACTTCATGTGCATCTGCGACCTGACTGGGTACAAGGGGGAGACCTGCCACAAATGTGAGCACGGGGCCCCACAGGCAGGGGGACAGGATGGGCACCCACAGCTCCTCCTGCTGCCCAGTGCCCCCCTCGTGCCGACCCCAGCCCTGTTTCCCTCTTCCAGCCCTTTACAAGGAATCGTGTGATGCTTACCGGGTCAGTGGGAAAACCTCAGGGAACTACACCATCGACCCGGATGGCAGTGGGCCGCTCAAGCCCTTCACGGTGTACTGCGATATCCGAGGTGGGGGCAGGGGGAGGGTGTCAAGGTCCCTCTGCCCAGTGCCCCCAGGGACCAGCCCCTGCCCGTGCACCAGGGTGGAGCAGGATGGAGGGAGTGGGAGTGGCCTGGGGGACTGGTCCTAACAGCTCCTCCGTCCCCGCAGACGACCGAGCATGGACCATCATCCGGCACAACCGCCACTACGCCACGCGAGTGACGGGCTCCAGCTTGGACCAGCCCTACCTGGGGGCCGTGGAGTACTGGAACGCGTCCTGGGCCGAGGTCTCAGCCCTGGCAAATGCCTCCGAGTACTGCGAGCAGCGCATCGAGTTCCACTGCTACAGCTCCCGCCTGCTCAACACCCCCTGTGAGTGCTGGGGGAGCAGGGCTGTGCTGTGGGGCTGTGCCGTGGGGCTGCTCTGTGAGGCCATGCTGTGGGGCTGTGCCACATGTCCTCACCCTCCCCTGTGCCCACAGCCGGGCTGCCCTTCAGCTTCTGGATGGGCCGACACGATGAGCGGCACTACTACTGGGGGGGCTCACGGCCGGGCATCCAGCGCTGCGCCTGTGGGCTGGACAAGAACTGCGCTGACCCCAAGTACTTCTGCAACTGCGACGCTGACCATGCACTGTGGTGAGTCCGTGGGATGGGGCTGTGAGACAGGGGCTGCAGGTACAAGGGGTCATAGGTTCTGGGGGTTTCAGGCGGGGGTTCAGGCTGGTGAAGGGGCAGAAGCCCCTCATGGCACCTCTGAACAATGTGCCATTTGCAGGAGGACAGATAAGGGTCTGCTGACCTTCGTGGACCACCTGCCTGTCACCCAGGTTGTGGTTGGAGACACCAACCGCTCTGGCTCTGAAGCCCAGTTCCTGCTGGGGCCCCTGAGGTGCTATGGAGACCGTGAGTGCCCGGACCCATGGAAGGTCCCATGCCTGCAGGGTCCCATACCTGTGGAGGTTCTGTGCTTGTCCCCAACCAACCCTCCTGCTCCCTGCAGGCAACACCTGGAACACCGTGTCCTTCAACAGGGGCGCAGCCCTGCTCTTCCCCACCTTCCAGGCCAACCACAGCCTTGACATCTCCTTCTACTTCAAGACCACTGCCCAGTCTGGTGTCTTCCTGGAGAACCCTGGCTCCCGAAACTACATCCGTGTTGAGCTCAACAGTACGGGCGGGCTGGGGGTGAAAGGGTGTGGGGGGTGGTGGGACCAGGCACCACTCCCAACACCACAAATCTGCAGCCACCAGGGACGTGGTGTTTGCCTACGACATTGGGAACGGGGATGAGAACCTGACAGTGCGGTCTGTGGTGCCCTGGAACGATGACGAGTGGCACCAGGTGAAGGCTGAGCTCAATGTCAAGCTGGCGCGGCTGCGGGTGGACAAGCTGCCCTGGGTGGTGCGGCAGGCCCCCCCGCAGAGCTTCGTCCGCCTGGACTTCGACAGGCCCCTCTATGTTGGTGAGAGTCCCCAGCCACGTCCCCACGTCCCCAGGTCCCTGTGTCGCAGGGCACTGAGTCTTGGCCCCACTGTAGGCGCAGCAGAGCACAAGATGCGCCCATTCCTGGGGTGCCTGCGGGCACTGCGGATGAACGGGGTGACGCTCAACCTGGAGGGCAAGGCCAACGAGACCGAGGGCGTGCGGGTCAACTGCACCGGGCACTGCCAGGACCCGCCGGTGCCCTGCCAGAACAGCGGGCTGTGCGTCGAGCGCTACAGCCACTACAGCTGCAACTGCAGCATCTCTGCCTTCGATGGGCCCTTCTGCAACCACGGTGAGCAGCTGCTCCTGCCTGCATCGAGGGTGTGTGGGGGCCATCCTGGATGGAGAAGAGGAGCTGGTGCTCCCCTCACCCTGTGGTTCCTCCGCAGACATCGGCGGATACTTTGAGGAGGGCACTTGGGTGCGGTACAACATCTTGCCCATGTCGTTGTATGCCGCCCGCGAGTTTGCCAGCATCATCAGCAGCCCATGGCAGCCCCTGCCTGGCTACAACCTCACCAGCGAGGAGGTCAGCTTCAGCTTCAGCACCACCTCGGCACCTGCCGTGCTGCTTTATGTCAGCTCCTTCGTCAAGGATTACATGGCTGTGCTCATCAAGGATGATGGTGAGGGGCTCACCCAGAGCCTCTGGAAATCTCCCCTGGGCACCAGGGCCACACAGGACCCCCCTCCCCCCTGATGCCAGTCACCAGCCCTACGGAGGGGCTGGACTCACCTGCCAAGAGCCCTGGCACTGCTGACAGCCCCGCTCTGCCCACAGGGAGCCTGCAGCTGCGATACCAGCTGGGCACCAGCCCCTATGTCTTTGCCCTCACCACCAAGCCAGTGACGGACGGGAGGCCCCATCACGTCAACATCACCCGCCTGCACCGCACACTCTACACCCAGGTACAGGGTCAGGGGGGGCTGAGGGTCTGAGGGGCAGGCTGGGAGGAGGCATAGGCAGGGTGGCAGGAGGCAGAGGAGGCTCAGCAGGTGCTGATGCCAACACCTGCCTCGCAGGTGGACTATCTCCCCGTCATGGAGCAGCAGTTCTCCCTGTTTGTGGACAGCAAGCTGGACTCACCCAAAAACCTGTACCTGGGGCGCGTGATGGGTGAGCTGGGTCCTGCCCTCAGCCCCCACCCCATGCTGGGATCTCCAGGGTCTCCTCTGCCCCATGCAGTCCTTGTCCTCTGCGGGGGGATGAGCCTTCTCCTTCTGTGTCCACAACAGAGACTGGCGTGATCGACCCCGAGATCCAGCGCTACAACACACCCGGCTTCTCAGGCTGCCTCTCAGGGGTGAAGTTCAACACTCTTGTCCCCCTCAAAGCCATCTTCCGCCCCACCAGCGTTGTGCGGCCCTACAGCATCCGCGGGGAGCTGGTGGAGTCGAGCTGCGCCTCCATGCTCCCCCTCACCACCATCCTCATCCCTCCCGAGATGGACCCTTGGTACATGGGCACAGGTAGGTGCCAGGTGGGACCCCCTGCAAGGAGAGAGCCCCTGGCCAGCGTCAGCTGCGGGGGGGATGCTTCAGCACTAGACCCTGCTGCAGCTTGTCCTCAGCCGCCTGCTCTGTCTCCGCAGAGTTCCCCCACGTGCACGATGATGGCTGGATTGCGATCATCATTGGGTGTAAGTGAAGTGCTCAGCCAGTGTCCCCCCGACTTCTGCCCTGGTCCTGCACCCCCTGGTCCCCCCAGGCCCTCACCATTGCCTCTTCCCTGCAGTCGTGACCTTCCTGCTCCTGCTGCTCGGGGCTCTGCTGGTGCTGCTGTACTTCTACCACCATCGCTACAAGGGCTCCTACCACACCAACGAGCCCAAGGCCGTCCAGGACTACGGCAGCGCTGCCAAACCGCTGGCGGTGCGCAAGGACCAGAACCTGCCCCAGATCCTGGAAGAGGCAAAAGGGGACTAGCGGGGCCAGTGGTGGGACGGGCTTGCAGCCCCTGCAGCCCTGGAAGACGCCTGGGGCCAAGCGAGCCTCGCGGGACCAAAGGGCCAAGCACACCTCAACTGCCAACACCCGCCTCCGGACTGGATCGCACCGCGCCGACAGCGAGATCCTCCCTGCGGCCGCCACCGACCCGGCCCCGGAGCGTGGCCACAACCCTCCGAGCCCCAGCCCCGCTCGCCCCGGGCACGCCGGCAGCCCCCGCACCAGGGCCAGGCTGCCACTTCCCACCGCTGCCAAATCCTGCCCTGTCTCCGGCGGGGAGCCCCGGGCCCGCAGCCCACCCTGCCCTTCGCAGGGGAGCGTGCCGGGAGCACCCGCTGCTGCCACCCCGTTAGTGACGCCCGCACATAGATGACCCGCTGCTTTGCTCGCTTTGCCAGAGCCACGACGGCAGCCACGTGGCGCCCGGCCCCAGGCACCCGAATACCCGCCCGCGGGCGCCACCGCCGCGCATGACGCCTCCGCACTTTGCTGAGATGCTGCTTTCACACAATCAGGTACGGATCCTTTCTACCATTTTTGTTGCTGGATATTCTACTACACTCTGATTTTTTTATTCTATCGGTTTGTATAAAAATCCAAACGGAAGCTGCTGTCGGTGTTCGGTTCCGCGCGCCGTCGTACGTGGTCTGTAGTTTGCTACTTCTCTGTACGAAGTGCCGGTCCTGCCGATTACCTCCAGCCCAGGGAAAGCTCCTGTTCACTCGCTGTATTGTGGTAAGACGGTGTTACAGAAATGCATTTATCTACCCAAAGGCCTAGCTCCACTGGGCACTTTATTTTTAAAAAACCTGTTTTGTTGAACGAGATGTGAAGATACTCAAATAAAGGCAGAATGACGGTGTTTGACACTCCCCAGCCTTCACTTCAGCAGCTCCTCTTCCACTCGCTGGCTCAGCCTGTGCCTGGGGCAGGAACCGGTGCAGACCACGGCAATTCCCACCCTGGAGCAGGATGGAGAGAGCCGGGGCTGGATGCAGTCAGCCCTCTGCTACAGTCGCACATCCCGTTATCCCCACTGTGAGCTTCTGCTGCTCCCGGCCCTAAGCTGGTGCCAGTTCGAGCAGCTGGTGGCACCGGGCAGCTCACGAGCCCTGCCGGGCTCCAGCTGGGGATGTCGGCTGAGGGGGCAGCCGGGCTGAGCCCGGAGCAGGCAGGGGACGGGCCACTGCCAGCTGCTCCCTGTGGTCACGGAGGCCAGCAAGCCAAAGGAGGACATTTGCTACCATTTTATTATGACAAAGGCTACAAGCCACGTTAATTTTAAAGTGCATTATTATTCACGGTCAACGAACCACAGACACAAGCCTGGCATAGTGCAGATATGGCCAAAGTGGCAGAGAACGCTGAGCTGAGAGCAGGGTCAGGGCGATGGAGAGCGGGGCTCAGGCAGGTGCCGGGGGACAAGCGCTGCTCCAGACAGACCCAAACCCCTCTGAGCCCCAGGAGGGCATCACAGACAGCAGGAAGGATGGAGTGACAGCCTTGCCTGCCACAGTGGAAGGCTGGGAAATGCATGGCACGGGGCTGTGCCAGGGAAGGATCGGCTCCTGGGGGAGACCCAGCACCTCTCCGGGTTCATGGAGCACACAGCTAGGATGGGGCTGGACCCCACGGTTCCCTGAAGGAGCAGGGCAAATGCCCCGGTGCTGCTCACCTCTGTGCCGTGCCCCCGAACAAACACTGCCCATCCTCTGGCCCCCTGAACAGGGCGAGGGGCTCCAGCCCCCTCGGTGCCACGTTAGTGCCGGACGCCCGCCTGGCAGCACACACAGCTCCCTGGGGACAGCCCCATCCTTCAGCTCACCCCTGCTCATGGAAGGGCCCCTCACCCAGACTGCCCATCCCAAGCCCAGAGCAACATCCTTGCAGAGGTGCTGCTGAGGGACAGCTGCCACCAGGGACATCAGTGTCCCCACACCCTCCCAGAGCGGTACATGGGCCCCAGCTGCCAGCTGAGAAGGATTAAAGTGCTTTTTACCTTTTTCCATGGAGTGCTAAGGGCAAACTTCACCCTGCCAGAGAACTGCCCGATCTCCCCTTTATCCCCAGGGCCAGGACCAGAGTGTCAGAAAGCCCCTGGCAGGTGTTTGAGGAGCCTTCTCCAGGTCACCACAGGCAGTAGCAGCTCTGCTGTGCCCTGATCCAACCTCAGAACAGCAACATTCAATCAGTTCTTTGCAACCAAGGGGACCTGCTCCACTGGCTCCTGAAGCCCCTGACACCTCCCACCAGGGACTGTCCTGACAGAGGAGGGTGGAGGAACCAGCTCCAGTACCATCTGGTCAGGAGCTGAGGGTGGCAGAGGCCCATCTCCTGCTCTGGGTCAGCAGGAGTCCTTCCCCATGGCCACAGAGCTGCCTGGTGGAAGGATCCAGGCGCCAGCCCCAGGAGAGCAACCACAAACCAACCAGCCACCTCCCGCCATGAGAAAATGCCAGAGGCTGGAAGAGCTTCCTCAGGCTCCTGAGTTCCTGCTGCCTCTGGACTCCTCTTGTGCTTGCAGCAGCATCCCCATAACACTGTCTCTAACCAGCTCAGTGGTGTCCCTACCCAAAGTGACGTTTTGCATAGTGCTGTTGCATCGTGCCACACCGGCCCCGGTCAGGACGTCTCCATCTCCCAGCCAGCTGGGGCAGAGGAGAAATAGCCTCAGCAGCAGCAGCCTGGGGCACGAGGACTGCTGCAGCCATCTCTCTATGGCTTCCAGCCCTGTCGCTGTCCTGTCAACAGGGCAGAACGGGCAGCAAGAGGTAGGACCTGAGACCAGAGCCTGTCCCCGGGGACAAGGCTAGAGAGGAGCACCAGCCCCTCTGCCCGAGCCGTGGCCCAGCTCCCAGTGCAGGTGGGACTTCACTCACTCTTGTTCTTCCAGCAGTCGGCAGAAAATGGAAAGGGACTGAGAACTCGCGGTTGTCCCTCCTCCTGCACCACAGCTTTTCTCCAAGCCCCGGCTGCCTTGGTCCAGGGGCTCCCTCCAGCCCACAGCACAAGGCTCCAGAGCCTGCCCAGCCCTGGGCTGGCAAAGCTGCTCACGGTCCTGCCCCGGGTCTCTCTCCAGGCGTCTGGATGGGAAGTAGCACTCGTGACAGACACAGCAACGGGAACAGCAGCAGTCATGTCAGCGTGAAGCGAACATGGCATTGCCTACAAGGTGCAGCAGCGAGGTGTGCTGGGGGCCGCCCCACATGGAGCCTAGATGATATCTGTCTCCCTCTCTATGCCGACGTACTTCAGGGCATCTGCCTGGCTGTACCTACAAGACAGGAACATCGCAGATGCTGGAACGACCACCCGTGCTCCCCACAAACGTGCACACTGAAAGCGGGGTCAGGCTTGTGCCCCAGCCCCCAGCTCCCTGGGTACCTGTAATCAAAGAAGAGCTCCTCTCCTGCCTGGATGGCCCTCTTGGCAAAGATCCCTATCCGGTGGTCTCCATTCACCATCACAACTGCAACCAGAAAGATGACATCAGAGGCGTGCAGCTCCAGCTCAGGCCGGGAGGTCTCACAGCACATTTGCTCTGACTGGCCACCCCTGAGGCCACGGTACCCGGGCTCCTGCCCAGCAGGAACAGACGGGGAGCCCCCACCGCTCTCCAGCAGAGACCTCCCCTTGCGCGGCCAGGGCCACCACAGAGCTGAGCAGGGCCCTTGCCAGCAGGAACAGGATTTGCTGCAGAGAGGAGGAGACTTTGTCCAGGTCTCTCAAGTCCTGCTGCTGTCACAGGTTTGGAGTGACCTGGGACCCCGGAGAATCCGCTGCAGTCCCGGAGCTGAGCAGGACCCCCGAGAACCTTCCCCCAGGGTCTGACTGGGCAGGGATATCTCACCTTTGGCGTAGCAATTGGGGTTCACCGAGTGGTTGGCAAAGCGGATTTTATTTCCTTTGCGGGTGGCATCAACAACAAAGTCTATTTAAAAAAAAAAAAAAAAGAAGAAAACTGTGTCTCAGCCCATCTGCTGCTCAGATGGGCTGAGACAGCCTGGCTGGCCCCCAGCCCCCTCTGTCAGAAAGCCCAAGTCTCCTCCACTCCTGGACGCCCCAGTGAGTTACCATTGTTGAGGTTGAAGAGGAAGCTGGACATGTACTTGTCATAAACCTTCCCCCGCCGGTCAGCCTCATCCTGTGAAATGAGCTGCAGAAGGAAAACGCCTTGAGAGACTCAGCGCCCAAGGCACAGCGAGGATCACCAGGAGAAGCAGCTCATCCACCTCCCGGAAACACCCTCCTGCCCTCCCACCCCACGGTCAGGAGCTCGCCAGGGAGGGAGCAGAGACAGGGGCTGGGTTCCCAGGGAGCAGCACATGCACAACACATTCCTCCACAGTGGAGAGTGTGGAGGTACTGAGATTGGTGCCAAAACTGTGCAAGATTCAATCCCTAAACCTAATCAGTGAGCCCGTGGCCACAGCCAGGCTGGGGAGGAACACTGTCCTGGCTGGACAAGCAGCTGAAGGAAGCACTTCCACGGAATGCAGCCTCCCGAGCAGGCAGCACTGACCTCACCGCAGTACTCAGAGATGAACTCGTTCTTCTGCACAGATTCCTTGATAAAGGTCCCCCAGCCGGCAACATCTGACGGTGCCAGCAACAAATGCTGGAGCCAAGGTGAAAAGGCAGCGGTTACGGTCACAGGCCCACTGCCTCCCAGCACACCCATCGCAGCACACGCTGGCAGAGCGGAAAGAGCGGTGAAGAGCTCCCCACCTCCCGGCACAGCCACACACGCCGGGAACAGCCGTGTTGTGCTGGCTGCCGTGCTCCGAGTCCCAGCACGGAGCAAAGGGGAGCAGCATCTATCCCACATCCCCTGGTTTAAGGTGACACACAGCTCCCTGGGACTTAATGTCATAGCACCACAAGGCTGGAGCTGCACATTAGCTGACACCCACTAATTTGCACTTTTCTCTTAATTTTTGCCTTTTTTATGTGCAATGCCTTGCCCTGATGAGCAGAATTCAGGACTTTCCCTGAAGCCACTTTTTACATTCCCTTACTCTCACTCTTCCTCATGTAACTCCTGTGTCCCAGTTTTCACACCCATAACCCAGACCAAGTGCTACCGAACTCTGGGGCAGAGCAGCTCCTCTCTCAGACGGCCTCACCCGGGCAGCCGTGGGCAGCTCACGCAGCCTCTCCCGCAGCGGGAGCTCTGTTCACCAGCTCTCCCGCCTGCCAGCGGCACGCAGCCGTGCTGCTGTCAGTACCTTTTTGAGCCCACGCTGGATGCTGCAGTTCTTGCAGGAGACCACCTTGCAGTCCCAGTGCTCCGAAGCGCCACAGGTCAGGCAGAGGTCCGGGTCACACTCCCGCACGGCCAGGTAGCACGGGCACTGCTTGGTGTTGCACTGGGTTTTACAGCGGCAGCCAGGGAAGCGGTTCTGACCTGCAGGAACACAGCCAGTGGTTCTGCAGGTGAGGTTTTTCTGACCAGCGTCCCTGGCCCAGTGAAGCTCCTTCCGCGCCAGGTCCCACCCTGCCAGGCCCTGGGCAGGTACAGAACCAAGCCAGTCTGTGACCGAGGGCCACGCAGCCTGCCCACCACCCTGCTAACAGAAGGAAGGTGCCCTTGGGCTAAAAAAGAGCTCTCTGTCCCCTTTGCTCTGGGCAGCAGAGACAGGAGCCCCCAGGCCATCTTCCTGCTCCCCGAAGCCACCAGGAGAGCACAACTCAGAGCACAACAAGACACGAGGCAGCCTGGGCACCGCGGAGCTGGAAGTAAACCACAGAAACACACTGTGTGCATGGGAGCTTTGAGAGCCACTCACACCCTGCACAGGGTCCTTCCTGCACAGCTGGAGGTGCTGATCTGACTCTTGGGGCTAATTATGTGCAGTTTGAAAATAAACTACTCAGTTAATATAAACAGATCAGTACAGAGAACCTTGGAGCCCAGATTGGCTCCCTGTCACCCTGTGGTCCTTCCAGCCCCAAGCTGTGTCATAACCTGTAACGAATCCACCATTAGAAGCCCCAGTGATGTGGGCAAGAGCGGTTACGTCCACTGCAGAGCTGGGAATGGAAGCCCAGAGAGGAAAAACAACCATGGCAGAGCAGTGAGCCAACGCCCGCCCTAACTGCTGGCCACACACCCTGCTCTCGCGGAACCAGCAGCACCAGAGATACACGGATGAGCATTCACTAACAACATGACATATTTCAGCTGCCGAGGGTCATGGGGCAGCACGAAACAGCTGCCTTTGAACAGTCTGCCTTTGCAGACTGCAAATCAAACTGCTGCAGAACGACAGAGTGGTGAGTGCAGGAATAAAGCACCACGTCCCAGCCCTGCAGCCCCCAGCCGGTGTCAGGAGAGCCGGCTGCTCTCCTGCCCGAGAGCCTCAGGTTCCTTCTTACAGTCAGGGTTGCACTGGCAGAACTTCTCACAGAAATTCTGAGTCATGATGCAAGGGCAGGAGCTGTCGCAGGGATGCTCAGGGTGGTCACAGGGCTGGTAGTTGTACACCTGGGTAGGCGAGTTATCTAGAACAAGAGGAGAAATGCCCAGCTTAGAGGCTGCATGTTGCAGAGATGCTCAAAAGGAGCAGGCCCAGGGCTCTGGAGCAGGGAAGGTGCAAACCCCCCGTTTGCCTGCAGAGGGCAGGTACCCAGCACCCAGCTCTGCGAACACATGGCACACATCTGCTCTGCCCCAAACAGCCCATCCAATGCGGGGCTGCCCCCCAAACCTCAGCCTCCCCTCCGGCCAAACCACACCGCACAGGGAGCTGCAGAGAGAGCGCCAGCACGGCGGCAGTTACCACGGCACAGCCGCAGTGGGGCTGGCTCGTGACACCCCAAGGCAGCTGCCCGCCTGTGCTGCTGCAGGGCTGGAGAGCAGGATGCGGCCATCCGGCTGCAGATAAACCAGTCCCGTGAGCGAGTGGCCACGAAAACCTCGCGTGACACCACCAGGGCAAACGCTACCTTTCTTCAGCTGAATCTTCCTGCAGTGTGCAGCCCACAGCCTGGAAGAGAGGAGAGAGGGTCTGAGGGGGCACGCGAGGCTCTGTCAGGAAAAGCTGGCCATGACAGCTCGGCACTGCCGGCCATGACGGCTTGGCACTGCCAGCCACAACAGCTTGGCACCGCCGGCCAGAGTGGCAGCAGGAAACAGGCGATTCCGGCAATTCCACAGGGGTGTCTGGCAGCATCATGCATTAATAACCACCAGTCGGCCATAAAAGTGCAGAAAGATGAGAACGACGCAGCTACAGCAGAAGTTATTTAAGGCAAATGCTAGAGCCAGACTAATACTGGACACACTGGGATCAGCACAGCAGAAGTAGGTTAGAAGCCAGGGAGCTGAGGCCAAGGCTGCTGCGAGGACGGCAGTACCAGCCCTCCTCCATCCTGCCCTCTCCTCGGCGCTGAGCCCAGCCTCAGAGCCTCCCAGGCAGGGCCACAGCCCCGGGGAGCTGGGCTGGGGGCTAGCACCCGGCCAGTAGCAGCTGCAGCCTGGTGCGACAGCGGGAGGTGCGTGCAGATGGGAGCCAGATGGGGATTACCAGGAATGCGCTGGCACACAGCGCAGTGGATCTGGTGGCATTTTAAGAACAAAACAAGCTTGTCCAACACTTGCCTGTGCTTCCTTTTCTTCTTCTGGGATGGATTCATTAATTCGTTTGTTGGCAGTTTTGTTATAAGCGATTCTTTCACCGCAAACTGAAAGACCTACCAAAGAAAAAATGAACGAAGCTCAGTGTACTCACGTTGCTCTTATCTATAGCATCAATGGAAGGAATGCAAGCTGGCACACACATGGGCTCCCCATCCTGGGGCCAGTAAGCGGCCAGTTGTACCCCTGGTTTCACTGACTACAGGTGCCGTGGCTTCTCTCGCCCAGGAAATGAGCGCCCGGCCTCCGGCGAGGCACCAGAGGAAGCCAGCGGCAGCGGGCAGGCATGGGGCTCATTCTGTAAACGGCAGCATTGCTGCAAAATAACAAAACTGACCCCACAAAGTGTTGATGCAACACATTCCTCGAGCTGACTCGTGGCAGAGAAGAAAAAACAATGGACAAGCAGCCACTGTCCTGCCACTGTGCCAGGCACCCACCTGTTTGCAGGTCTTTGTGCCCAGCAGCCTGGCAATGGAGCAGAAGTTGTTGAAGTAAGTCCCGTGGAAGACGCGGAAAAGCGACTCCTCGGCTCCTGTCCACTCAACGGGCTCCACCGGTGTCTCCACCGCAAACAGCTGGGAGGAGGCTGGGCTCAGCTTCTGCTTGGTGGGGGTCTGGCAGCGGGAGTTTGCCTCTGGCAGGGAAGGCAGAAGTCAGGCCAAAGACAATGTGGAAGAACCGCCCTCACTGTCACAGCTCCCGAGGGCAGCGGGCCCCAGCAGCGCCCAACGCCTCGCCCCGGCCTCCACCCCTCCTTGGCAGCCCCACACCGCGCTCCTGCTGCCGGCACCATGGCAGCACCAGAGCCACCGTGCCCCTGCCCGGGCTGGCCCAGCACGGAGCCCCCTGACCAGGGCAGCAGCACCAGAGAGGCCTGACGATGAGGAGGCTGCTCTCTCCTCCCACCCGAGACGGGACCTGGACGTACAGGAGCCCCGGGAGCTCGTTCTGCCCCGGACATCACTTCCCTGCTCGGTGCTCGTCTGTGGCACTGGGGAAGTGCTCACGCTGGCAGGTCACCAGCCCAGCCCCACCTCAGCACCACAGGGACAAGGGCACGGAGCAGCACTGTCCAGGCACTCTCCTCGGAGCTGGGGGCTCTCAGCTTTGCAGGTCCCAGCAAAGCTGTCACTTTGCCTGGCAACATTCCTCCCTCTTGGGAGAGGACAGTGAATCCACAGCAGAAGTGGATTTTTGTTTGTCTAAGCCCAGCTGGACACAGCGGCCCCAAGCCCACAGCCCTGCGTGGGAGCAGAGGGGAGCCAGGGCCAGCCTCCGCTGCCAGGTGCCACCGTCCCTGCTGCTCATACTGCTGGGGGGGACAGGGGGGGTCCCTGGGCTGGCATCGTACCCGAGGAGCTCGAGGCCCACTCGTTGCCTGTGTCGCGGTCGCTGTCGCCCTCCCTCGTCTCCGCGACGGCGGAAGCCGGCGTGTTCGAGCACGAAGCACCCACCACATGGTGCCTCCGGCGGCGCCGGCCCGAGCACTTGGACCGGGGATTGTGCAGCGCAGCAAACTCCTTGGCTCCTTCCTGCAACCAGAGCAGAAGACAGCAGGTGGCAAACAACCAGGGAACACAGAAAGGCTTTTCCACAGGCCCCAGAACATGCCCTGCCCTGCCACCACCAGAAGGTGAAGGATCTGCCGTGCGGGCACTGCCACACGCACATCCCACCTTGCTTCCTTCGGCATCACTGCCCGGTCAGAAGAGCCATCGCTGCCCAGCCCTGGCCCTCCACCCTGCTCCCCGGCCTCCTGCCTGGGCAGTGAAGCTCCGGCCTCTCCCTGTGCTCCGGCCCCTCAGGCCCCCACACCCCGCTCTCAGCCGACCAGCTGGGACACCACCAGCACACCCACCGCACCACAGCCAGCCCTTCCAGCTCCTGCTCGCACCCCAGTCACGCAGCTGGGCTCTAAAAGATCGCTTTTAGCACAGTTTCGGCCTTCCCCACATACTGGATTCCTTCCCCAGCACTTTAATCTGGGCTTCATTTCTTGAAGAGTGCACTGAGTCCAGAGAAATCATTTGTCACCACAACTTCCCATCTGCTAGCTACGAAACCAGTCTTTTTTGGGGATATATGCTAAAATATGCATCTGGTAAGGTCTGCATTCGGATTCATGCTCCCCTGAATCCAGTGAGGATTAGAATTCATTCTGAAAAATCATCAAAGATGTGAGAAGGACCCGCAGAGCTCTGCAGAGCAGGGCCACCCGGGCCACTTCTGTCAGGGTTTCAAAAGTAGCAACACAGGAACGTACCAGCCAGAGGAAACAGTCTGCTCCACACGGGTCTGGCTCGATCTTGGTCTCTCTATTCTTTCGTTTGTACACATTTGGAGTAGCATGAAAAGCTGAAAAAAATAATAGTTATTTTTACTATTAGCATCCTCCAAGAGCCGCCCCCACACTGCAAGAAGCAGGAGCAGCAGGAGCCCAGCAAAGGTCACTGGGAGCCTGAGCAGCTCTCCCAGCAGCAGGGACCGGGGCGCAGGACCCCCTGGCCAGGCCTGCTCCAACCCACAACAGGACTCAGCAGCAGAGGGGGGAACGCTGGAAAGGAGAGGCCGTAGGAAAAAGATCTGCCTTCAGATTGAAACAAAATTACCGCATGGTCTTAATATTTTATCTTTTAATAAATAATTCACTGGGAAGAGTCCTGTGACTTTCCAGAGAAGCTCTCAGACCTGGGAAGCAGCAGGTCCAGCAGCTAATCAGTACCCAGTGGGCTTTGGCAGCACAAACCACAGGAACATGACTAAGGTGAAGCTGTAAGTTCCAGTGAGGCAACAAAACACAGGGGCACATCCAGACTGTGGAATGAACCATTCATGCCCTTCCCTGACAAGCTTCTGCAAAGCGAAAGCCCAGTCGTGGCAGGATTTCTGGCACAGGCTGCCAGGAGGCTCAAACACACAGTGCTGAACAGTGCTGAGAAAGGGCACGGCCACGCAGGTTCGTTCACCCTCTGCATGAGGAACTAGAGGAGCCGCTTTTCTAACGGGCCTTCTGGGCCCCTGTCAGCTCCTAAGGCTCCAGGGAGGCACCACCCTCTAAGCCTGCAGCTCAGGCACTACACAAGGGGTCCAGCGTGGGAAGCACTGAGGAAAAATGAGGAGAAAAGGGCTCTAGGGAAGCACCCGGCCGCGCCCGCACTTACGATGCAGAAAGCAGTCGTATTTGAAGCAGCGGCGGCAGAAGAGGGTGTGGAAGGAGTGCAGGGACTGCTCCCGCTGCACCGACTTCGCGCAGGGCCCGTCGATGTTGGGGGTGCATTGTGGCGGCAGCACGTTCGGGTCCGACACCTCCGTGAGCTCCCGGTACCTGTCCGACACACAAACACCCGCAGATGTGCACGTTCTCCTACCGTGGCACATCAGATGGCTGCTCCACCTGGGCCAGGAGGACCCTGCCCCAGCTTCTGATGTTCAAAACCTGCTCTGCTCCTGGTGCCACAGCCAGCTGAGCTCTGCACTCGGCTCAGCTGAGGTACAGATTTCCACTGGTGCTAAGAAAGGTAACGGACAACGTAAGCAGAGATCGTCTACCTCTCTTTCATGTCTTCTGGGAAGCCGTATTCAGGAAACATGGAAGAAATGGCGGTGAATATCATGTCGTTTGGAAACCGCTTCTTGGAACACTTCTTGTTACCTGAGAAAAGAAGAGAGACAACCCCTATAAGGCTGGGTGTGAACATGTCTTTCCTTCTTCCACAGAGAGCAACTCCAGCAGGTGCTCAGGATTGCATTTTAAGTTCAGGATCGTATTTTAAGAGACAGAAACATAATCCAGTGCACAACGCATAAACCTTTTCTCCTGCACCTAGGCTAAGGCATTTCCAGATGCAGT
Source organism: Coracias cyanogaster (assembly GCA_033124195.1). NCBI lineage: Eukaryota > Metazoa > Chordata > Aves > Coraciiformes > Coraciidae > Coracias > Coracias cyanogaster. The sequence goes on along the minus strand of JAVSBS010016415.1, from coordinate 4,253 downwards.
ACATGGCCACTTTCAGAGCACCAATAATTTCTTGAGGACTATTACTGTTTATTTTTACCAAGACAAGATTTGCAGACGATGCTTTTCTACATCTGTGAAAGGTCCTGGTATTTGTGCTACCTGTATCACCACAAACCAAAGAAAACGACCAGTCAGCACTCCTGAGGTCAAGCAGGACACATGAAAATCCCATGAACTAGATTGTCCCCTATGCAACACGGACTGAGGTGGCACAAGAGAGGGAAGATGAACGCTAATAAATGGAGAGCAGGTCTGGAAGGGATTTGGAAGGTTCACCTCCCCAGCCTACGGCAGAATCAGATCTACCTATAACCTTACTGGCAGGTGCTTGCCAGATCAGCACTTTAAAACTTCCAAGAGCAGAGATCCCGCAGCCTCCTCAGATAACACCCCAGGGCTTTGCTAATCTTACTATCAAATGCTTTTCCAGACAATTCGTCTAAATTCTCCCTCACCACACTTTAAGCTGGTGACTTCTTACCCTGTCCACAGTGGACAGCAAGAACAACCCACGTCTCTTCTGCTTTTGACCACTGCACCAGACCTCGCTGTGCTGGTCTCTGCCCTTCACGACACATCGGTAACCAAGAGCAATGGCAGGAGGGCAGTGGCCAGCTACACAGGCAGGCAGGGTGGAAACGTCACCAGCATAACCCCAATTTCTGTGGCCAAACCCACCTTCCACTGCAATTCGCTTTCTTTTCCTTGTGACGGGCAGCTCCTCTTTCCCATCCTCCTGTTTAACCTCAGAATCATTGTGGCCTTCCTCTTCCTCGTCCGAGTACTGATTCAGTGCGTTCACCAGCTCCATGAACACAGCGTCGCTGATGAGGACTGACCCTGAAATCATTTCTGAAACACAGAGATGTCGTTTTGTGGCAGTGCCATCATCCTTCATGCTCCTCAGGGTTGTAAATCACAAGGCAGACACTAGACATCATTAACAACCAGAACCTTTCTCTCAATTTTGTAGGGACAGATGGGATTTTAACACTAGAGAGTGAAAAGAGTGGTGTATCATCTTCAGCAATGTGGGGACAGAGGGTTTTCCACTGCCTTCCTCCCTCCAGGCTGAGTTTAATGACGGGGAGGGCAGCACCACAGGGAAACACACAGGCTTTTCATTTCTGGAAAGACTGGTTAAAGCCTTGGCTAAGGTCACAAGCGAAATGAGGTTGCTCAGCTCCTCCTAAGGTCTAGCAGATTTTTCACATCCCAGAGCACGCCTGTGACCTCCTGAGAACACAAGCATCAGCTCCAGAGCCCCTGGGCCTAGAAGAGAGCAGGATATCAAAAGGCAGGACTGTGTCCTTGCCCACGGACAGCCCGAAGGCTCCTGGTTATCTGCTCTAAGAGCTCTCACAGAAAAGCTGGTTACTGCTGCCACCTCTTGATTTCTGAACTACTTTGCTGTTATTTGTAAGAGCCCGAGCGGGCAGCACTGACTGCTCCCAGGTTACCTTCCTCTCCATGAACCTTCCCGTCATAGTTATTAATAAGTTCTTCAATGAAAGTTTCATCTTCTTCCTTCACCTCGTCTCCCATGTAAGGGATGTTGCACAGAACAGTTTCATCCTCCACCTGAAAGAGATGCGGCACGATTCAGAGCACCCGCACGTGTGGATCCCAGCCCAGCCGTGCCTGGCGCTGCTCCTGCCCATTCACACCCACCAGCGGCACAGGGCAGAGTTCAGCCTCCCCTCTCATCACTGACATTTCACCATTATCCCACGTCAGCAGCCCAACTCTGACTCCTAAAGTGGCATTTGCTTTTCAAGAGAAGAGCAGTGCCTCCAAGGCAGAAACAGATGCGCTGCCAAGAACAATAAACAGCCAGAAAACGTCAGAGCGACTGTTTTCAAGGCAGAGTAGAACCGGAGCCGTGAAAGGCAAACTGGTAACTCGCTCCCCAGAGGAACCCAGCCAAAGCTGAGGAGCATTCCTGTTAACCACAGGAGCGAGGACACTGGACCTTCATTGCCGTGGCACCACCGAGGGACTCTCTGCGTTACAGTCGCTGTGTCACAGCCTGTGATGGGAGGTGTTGAGAGCCCCGTGGGGTCCAGGACATGTCCCCACCCCAGAGACAGAAGAGCCAGGCCAGCCACACCACCTGCTTCTTTAACAATAACCTGAACTAGCCACACCAAAATCTGCATTTAAACGCTCTCCTCGCTGCTATGACACGGGAACTAATCCTCAGTAGCATCCTTACAACGAGACCAGCAGGGTAATCCAGTCACAAAGGAAAGGACCTGCCTAAGAAATACATGTCTTCATCAAAATAAGGAACCAAACCAATACTTTCTGCCATATCTCAAGTAGCTGCTTCTTGAAATGAGCAGGTTAAAGCACAAACGCTGCACAACCATGTAACAGTTACACACCAACCACAACGAGATCTTGTACCCCGGAGCCTTCCTACGTACCATGAAGTTCTGCTGAAGAGGGGACCAGGAGTACATAATGGGCACCAGTGCCACCGTGTTCAGGGTCCTCATGTACAGCGTCTGGCTTGGGAATCCCGGGAAAATGCTCTCGACAGTGCACTGGAATAGAGTACGGAGAGGGCGGTGAGGAAACCGCCCCGGGGGCCGTCACAGCCAGAGGGAATCACGCTCCAGGACAAACACAGCGAAGTCCCGCGTTCACTCCTCGGGACTCTTTCACAGGAAAAGCCTTTGGGTTTTTTTCTGCCCATTTCTGCATCCCAGAATAGTGTGAGGTGCAGCCTGACACAGACAGAGGACAGCACACACAAAAAATGATCCCGCATCCTCACGGCTCCCTGCAAAGCCCTGGCTCTCGGCCACTCCTGCTGCCGCTGTGCCCTTTTCCTCCCCAGACCTGTTTCAGGAACGGGTGCCCGCTGAGCGGCTTCATCAGCTGCACCGGCTGGACTCGAAGCTTCTTCCAGTCTTCATTCAGAATTTGAGTCTTTTCATGAACCTTTGCAAAGTTGGCCACAAACAGAGCCTGAAATGAGAGAGAGCAGCACTCAAAATTTAAGAAGTCATGTTGAGAACACTAAGACCCCTCCTGAGATTTTGTTTCAAGTATCACGATGTACACAAGGCAGAGCACTTCAAACTGACAATACTCATTAGAAGGAATTCCAATCAAGCTCAGCATTGCCACAAAACCGTGCTGAAAATCTACCCAACAGCCAGCAGCTCCTGACAACTCCTGATCCCAGCTGACCTCTTCCAAAACCCTGCCCGCCAAGGAGAGGAGCAGCAGAGGAAGTGACCCGAGCCCACCCGCGCCGAGCGGGGCCCAGCAGGGAGAGACTCCAAGGAACAAGAGTGAGGAGCTCGGCCAACAGACACGAGAGCCGCCGGCCGCGCAGCTCTGCGCCGGTAACACAGCGTGAGGAGCAGCAGTTTCTCCTCCAGCTTACGCACCTCACAACTCAAACACAGCGTGTCAGCTCCCAACACAGCGTGTCAGCTCCCAACACAGCGTGTCAGCTCCCAGGACCAAGCACCCACCCAAGAGCTGCTCAAACACCGGAGGGTGATGCGAAGTGTTGGGAGCGACCCTCTGGCCGCTGACCCGTCCCCACCTTAGCCCCCATGTTCGCCTGGAACCTCTTGAGCTGCCGGAGGCGCATGTATTCAGACTTGACTTTTCTTTTCCAGTAGATGATACATTTTGACGTCGGAGGAGCGGCGATTTCCATTTTTCTACACAAACGCGGGAATAAGGAGCACATAACGGAGAGGTTAATCCCGAGGGGAAGCGCCATCAGAGGAAACGGCCCCGGGGGCTTCAGGCGCCGCAGGGACGTTACCCAGGAAAAGGGACCCGCGCAAACCCGCCCCGCCCGGTTCCCGGCACAGCCTCGGCGCGGGGCGCACGGACCCGCCCGGGGAGCGCCGGTCCCGGTGGGGAACGGCGCCGGACCCGCCGCGCCCCGACAGGCCCCGGGCTCCGCGGTCCCCTCCGCGAAGCGGAATCGGGCTGCGGTCGCGGGGCAGCCGGGGGTCACGCAGCACCGACCCGCTCCGCGCGCACCGCCGCCTCGGGCACCGCACGCTGTGGCGGGACGAGTGGACACGCATCTTCGGGTCGGCCAAGTTCGACTGGGTCGCGGACTTCAGCGGATACAGCCCGTTCTGGGCGCACCTGATGCTGCATTCGCCGCGGGCGGTCCGCGCGATCTGGTTGCACAACGAGATGGCCGCCGACCGCGATCGGACCGTCAACGGCAAGAAGGCTTTCCGGCGTTC
>JAVSBS010016413.1:10788-24391 GCA_033124195.1 Coracias cyanogaster | reverse complement strand
GGAGGGGTTTCCAAGCCATGGAGATGTGGTGCTGAGGGCCATGGGTTAGTGGTGCCCTGGCAGTGCTGGGGGAATGGTTGGACTCAATCATCTTAAGGGTCTTTTCCAACCAAAATGATTCTGTGATTCTATGATTCCTTTTCCCAAAGCGCTGCAGAGAAGAACTTGAACCTGAGGAGGACTTGAGGTGCTCCAGCATCGCCAGAGTTAGAGCAAGGTAGGGGCAGCTGCCCCATGGCGAGCGTACAGCAGTGTCCGCTGAGGAGGAGGAGGGCAGGAGGAAGGGCTCGGCTCTTTGCTCCTCCTCTGCCATGGCTTTCTTTTCTCTCCACTCCCAAAGCAACACTAAACTTCCCTCCCCCAGGGACCGAGGAGTAGGAGGAGAGTGTGTGGGAAAGGCACCAACATGTGCAGCGGCTCCATGTCAACTGGCCATGGGAGGGTTGTAATGAGAGGGTGAGACTGGGAGGAGAGCCTCTCATGTTTATTATTACTTCTGCATTTTGACCTATTTTCTTAGGTTCTGTTTTGGTCTGGCATGGTTTTGTATCGTCCTCTAGTTGCTTGCAAGCATTCTGGAACGGAGTTTTGCCTTTTCTGTGTCTCCAGATAGAACGGGGACAGAGCCCAGGGGCTTTCAGTAATGGCCCCCAGCTCTCGTTCCACCAAGATGTTCAGGAAAAACAACCGGTTTCCTGGAGTGTTTTAAGAAAAATGACTCTGTCACTGTTACCCTGGTGTTATACAAACCGTGCACCCGCAAAAAAGGAGTGTGAAGAGGTCGCAGAATCAAATCATGAAAATGATTAGAAGCCTGAAATGCTTTCCCAACTAGAAAAAGTTAAATGGTTGAATGTAAAGAGGGAATATAAGAAGCCTATGAAATAAATTAAGATCAGAAAAAGATAAACTTACTTATCGTTTTTCTGATATGATGGGGAGAGGAACATCAACATAAAATTGAAAGCAGCAAATCTTTAAACTGACAGGGTTATTTTTGTACATGGCAGATCTCCCCTCTCCAGCCTCTGAGTTCAAATTCCAGCAGAATTTTTTAGCAGGCTGCTCGTGTAATGGGGAACAAGAGTCTCCAGGGTTATGTCAGACAAAATTATTTTTAGCGATGTTATAAGCCCTCATGCCTCGGGGAAGAAGTCAGCCACTGAAGAAGATGACGTGTCCCCACCGGGCGAGCTTTAATAACATTATTCTCTGTATTTCTTACTCTCCTGCGAAGCGTCTAATGATCTGCACCATCAAGAGTCCCTGGACTAGATTGACTCCCTGTGTGATCTAATATGCAAATCCTCTCCTGCCATAATTATTGTTTATAGACGATGTTCCCGGGTCTGAATTCTTCATACCCTGAAGTCGGCCACTGAGGCTGAGCTTGTAAACAGCGTTTGCCGGTTCGTACACCGCCGAGGTTACTCTTGGGTAAAAACCTGCCATGATTTCCTCACACGAGGCTTTCATACCATCAGAGGAACAGATCTTTTTTAGCAGGAGGCAATCGGGAGAACTCTGGGGCTGACTCTTGGATTGACGGCAGCGCCTGAGAGCATGATAATATTTCTCCTTTGTACGTGTGAGCGCTGGGAGGGATTTGGGGGCTTCGGCAGACCTGTGTACCTCTCCGTGTTCCTCCGCTCTTCCCACACAGCTCCTAAGCTGATACAACGTTGTCTTACACTTAATTAAATCTCCACCGTTGTCACGGCACGTAACAGGATCTAGCTGACATTTTACCCATGTTCTGTTTCCTCTGAGGGCTTTGTAGGAGAATATTTGTAGAATGACTCTAAATTCCTGTGTCTAACTGGGCCGTGTTACTGAAATGGGATTTTCTGCACCAGGCAAAGGAGAGAAGAAGGCCTGTAGATGAGCAAATCCCGACATTTTGCTTTTTGAATGCCATTTTAAATAAAATACCCTTGTCTTTCGGTCGCTTTCCCTCCCTGTACACTCATCGGTCCTTTCCTTCGTGCCGTTCGCAGCAGTGACTCCAGCAGCAGCTCGAGTGACGAGTCCCCAGCACGGTCAGTCCAGTCGACAGCCGTCCCGGCACCCGCGTCCCAGCTGCTTCCATCTCTGGAGAAGGATGAACCCCGGAAAAGTTTTGGGATCAAGGTTCAAAATCTTCCAGTGCGCTCAACAGGTAAATTCACTTGGGGAAGTGAATAGGGGAAAAAAAATGGAATAGGAAGCAGGTGAGGGATTGATGAAATAACCTTTATTGACTCTTTGATATATGCTGCCTCCGAGGAGGGGATTCTCTCTGTGCTTCTGCCTCGGTTCTTTTGTGATGGATCTGTGAGAAATCCTGCAGGTCCTGCAAGTCCTGGGCTCGAGCACATCCAGCTACCAGAGCTGGTGCTTTCAGACAGCCCTGTGGATTCCCCTGGGGAAAAACCTGGAATTTCTCACTTAAAACTGGGACCGTTTATTCCCGCTTCTCTTCGGTTTCTTTCTTAATACCAAAACTTCAGGGTTTTCTGTTGCAGTGTTGAGTGCTGTGAAACACCCAGGAGCATATTTGTAATGGCAGTGGATAGCGCGTGGTAAATAATGTGAGAAACCCCTCGCTGAGGAGTGCACGTGGTCACTGTTCCCTGCGCTGAATGCAGGAGGGATCCTCTGGGAAAAAACAGCACAGGTTCATAGAACGGTTTGGGCTGGAGGAGACCTTAAAGATCATCTCGTTCCAACCCCCTGCCATGGCAGGGACACCTCCCACTAGACCAGGTTGCTCCAAGCCCCGTTCAACCTGGCCTTGAACATGTCCAGTGATGGAGCATCCACAGCCCCCCTGGGCAACCTGGGCCAGGGTCTCACCACCCTCAGAGGGAAGAACTTCTTCCTCATTTCCAATCCAAATCTCCTCTCTTCCAGTTTGAAGCCATCACCCTTCATTCTATCACTACAAGACCTTGTGAAAATTCCCTCCCCAGCTTTCCTGTAGGCTCCTTCAGATACTGGAAGGCCGCAAGACGGTCTCCCCAGAGCCTTCTCTTCTCCAGACTGAACAAGCCCAATTCTCTCAGCCTGGTTTTGTAGGACATGGGATCAATGGTAACACAACCCATGGATACAAAGGCAGTGACTGAATTAAAATAACCTTTATGAACTTTGTGAGCCACACCCCTCATGGTGTTAATACTCTCTATAGATTTCATTTCTGTAATATCCTTGAAGTGACGTGATGCTGAGGCAAACACCCCACAGCTCCCAGGCAGCTTGTGTGGTCATGAGCCAGATTTTGCACAATCTGCTGAATCTGCCTCGTTACCATCCTGAACTGGCTGAAGCGAGCACCGTACACCTTTGATCTTCATTCCACGTGCCTCATCCCAGCTCTGGAAAACTGCTCTACGCAGTATTCGTGTGGGATTATTAACGAAATAACACAGTTTATTTCTTCCTCTCGAATTGGAGGTCTCTTAGAAGTAATAACCGTAGGCTGCCAGCTTTAGCCATGTAGAGCCTTGCGGGTGTAGCTCCTTGGGTTTAAAACTCAAGGCAAAGAGAAAGATCAGCCAGAAGCTTTTAACATGGGCAAATTTACTATCCAGAATTGAAGAGGCACTTCTGCGAACACCAAGATTCAGATTAAACTGGGTGAAGTCACAGTCCAGAAGGAAGATCAGATTTCTTAATGTCCTCTATGATGCCATTAAATTGGTAAAAAATAAGTTTTTATAATACTAATGTTGACTCATTGGTTTAGATACAAGCCTTAAAGATGGACTTTTCCATGAATTCAAGAAATACGGAAAGGTGACGTCGGTGCAGATTCATGGGGCTTCTGAGGAACGGTATGGACTGGTGTTCTTCCGGCAGCAGGAGGACCAGGAAAAAGCACTAAATGCCTCAAAAGGAAAACTTTTCTTTGGCATGCAGATTGAAGTCACAGCCTGGATAGGACCAGGTAAGCCCCAGTTCTCCTCGCACTGAATGTGTGGCCGCTCTGGGTGTATTCATGGGCTCTTGTAAAGAGGCAGCGTAGGGGTAGGAAGCATTAAAACTGCCTTTCTGCATAAATATGATTTAAAGAAACTGGGAAATGCAGTAGAATAAATCCCAGAGCAAGAAGAGTGGCTGCTCTTGGGTCAAACAGGGAGAGAGTTCCTGTCTGTAACCTCAGAGGTGGAACCTGCCGTCGTGTCAGTGTGGTCTCCTGGAAGAAACAATCTCATCTTCCATGTCTCGGTGGAGCAGAAGCCCGTGGGTGGTGTAAACGTAGTGCTGAGTCCTCACAGGCTTGTTTTTTCTGCTTTTAATTAAAACCACTAACGATGGCTGCATTTCTGAGGCTAAGACAGCATAGCCCCAGTGACCAACCAGTGAAAACTGCAGCACTGAGCGCGTGGTTGAGATTTCAGTCTGGTTAAAAATCGGTGAAAACAAACTTCTTCCCTGTGCCGTTTCCCAAGTACAGAGAGGCCTTCTCTGAATTCAGGCATCCGAGCATCAATACTTGTTCAAAGGGTAAACTTCTAGAGAAGCAGCTGGAGAAGACAGCTGCCTTTCACCTGAGGATGCTCCACTTCCGCAGCCCTCACCCGCCGGTGTGATGCAGAGATTTCAAATTGCACATAAAGAACAATTCACTGCGTATTTTTGCCAGAGACATTGGTTACTGGGAGTCAGATCCTGTCTGCTTGTCAGGAACCAGCCTTGAACAAACCAACCAGCATGAACCGAACCCACGAGAAAAACATCCCCATGCGTTACAAATTCCTTGCTCTCTTTTCCTTCTAGAAACAGAAAGTGAGAATGAATTTCGTCCTTTGGATGAAAGGATAGACGAGTTTCACCCAAAAGCAACGAGAACTCTCTTCATTGGCAACCTGGAGAAAACAACCACCTACCATGACCTTCGCAACATCTTTCAGCGCTTTGGTGGAATAGTGGTACGTGCATTCCCTACTACGAGTGGTGTCGTTGCCTGTTCTTTCCGTAAAATGCTACGAGCAGGGGGAAATCCTAGTGTCGATGACAGATAATTCAGTCTCTGTATAATAATCTGAGTCATCTGTCTTGCTGGAAGATACCTTGAAGCTTTTCTTTGCGTTTAGAGTGAAATCTAAGCGTGCGTTGAGGGGGTTACGTAGCAGTAGAAACAGTCCCAGGAGCATTTATCAGAAATGCATCTTCTGTGAGCTCAGAGCGCTTGCAGAAAAGCCTCGCTAGGTACTTGGGATGTAAATAAACCGCTTTAATGTGGGACCAGGACACCTCCTTGATACAGTCTCAGTTTCCTGTTGATTTCTGAAACAAAGGGCTCGGTTGCTGCGTGCGGCAGTCCCCGTCAGCTGCCGCGGTCTGTGCCCTGACAGCAGGGCAGGAGAGGCGCGGAGCAGATGGAGTCGTGATGACACACGTGGGATTTGGGGTTTCAGCCCAATGAGGCAGAGCACCAGTCATCCTCCTCTCCTCTCCTCCTGCTGCTTTCTATCAAGTCGTATCAATATTGCATTTGAGGGAGATAATCCAGAAAAATAAAGTAACTATCAGCAGTCAGTTTAATTAATTGAATGGGGGCTTCAGCGCTGATGTTTGTCCTCACTGGGAGTTGTGGCTGCTGCTGAACGTGCCGTGCCTTACTCGTTCTGCTCCGAAATATTTCTGTAACCACTGCGGTATCAGTCACACATAGCAGGAACCCCACACGTACTTCCCCGCAAAGAGGAGGGGAGGCCTCCTCCTTCCAGATACGACGTGGACAAAGAGAAAATTTACATTTCATGGCATCTGGCAGCTCTTGTGCATCCAGCCTCCGCTGTATCCGTGACATCAACACTGATTCAGGAATTCACGAGCTGTCTGTGGCTTAAACCCTTTTCTGATGTTAAGCCAGCAGAGCTGTCCTGATACAGATGCTTATCAGTAGCAGTGCGCTGCCTCGTAAATGGGCTGCTCTGTGAAATAGTGCTGCCCTCTCAACGTTCTGAATCGGCCAGAATCCGGCAGCGCCGCTGCCGTGCACAATTTCCATGAAAGCTTACAAGCTCAGGTGCAAAAGGGACCAGCTTTAGAACCTTTCCGGTGGATAATGAGCAAAGTAATGATAGATTATTTGCCTGTCAGAAGGAATAGCTTGCCCAGGGTGAGTGGTCAGATATCATTTGCCACGGTTGCAATAATGCTGCTTCAGACCCTTGGAAGTGTAGTCCTCTGTTAGTATTCCGCTTAAATCATCAGGCCGGGGCTATAGGAGTCAAACAGTTGTGTAAATCTCCCTGTTTACTTCTGTTTTCCCAGATAAAGAGCTCTTGGGTGAGACCATATCAAACTGCTGCCACGTCCCTAAATTTATTAACCATGAAATTAGTCTGTCCTGGATGCTGGAACGTTTGTACTTCAATCCATGTGCTGGCGTTGGCATGTAGCTCACAAAGGAAGCTTGTGCTATTTCAACAAAAAAAACCCGAAACACTCCACCTTCTATTTTCAGCTCGGAATGAATCATAACATCATGAGTTTGTTCAGAGGCTTTCGGTACATTTGCCAGTGCTAGCGCTGAGCTTGAATGTTAACCAAATGTCAACTCCGAGCTTGCTGGGGTTTTAAAATCAATTAAAATCAGCCTTTATCAGGCTTTCGGAGCTTTCTCATGACTGCGCTTACTGTTGAATGGGCCTGTGGTGGCTCGGGACCAAATCCCAGCGGCAGTAGAAGTTGAGGATCTTCCTTGCCTTTGCCACCTCAGTGCCAAGATGGTTCAGGAGACGAGTCCAGCACCACTTTCTGTTTCTAGGAACAGGGTGGATCATGTTTATGTGGAAAAGAATCCCTGCTTGGCTCAAAAGTGAGGATGGGAGCAGGTTGTTTTCTCCTTGGCCTTTGCGAGCAAAAATTCATCTGTGTTTCTCTGATTCTGAGTTGTCTCTTCTTGACATATTAACAAACTAAAGCTGTTTGTTGATCAGGTCAGGTTTACTTCTGCGGGGCAGAATTTCAAGTCTGCGTTAGGAAAAGCTTTCCCTGCATCAGTACGGATTTGGTTTTGCCATTGAACGAGATACAGCAAAGTTATTAATTGTCTACTATTGTTTAAATCCTCTCTCTGAAGAAAATATTAATTAACGAGTGCTCGCTGTGCCATGCATCTCTCAAAAAAAAAAAAAGCCCTCTTCAATCTCTTTTACACTCTGGAATGTTATTTTTTGGCCCATTGCTGACTGTCAACGGTTCTGGTTTGTGTTTCTCCCCAGGATATCGACATCAAGAAGGTGAACGGTGTTCCTCAGTATGCATTCCTGCAGTACTGCGATATTGCAAGTGTGTGTAAAGCCATTAAGAAGATGGATGGGGAATATCTTGGAAATAACCGGCTCAAGGTAAGAAATCCTCCTGTGGGCTGTATCCTTCTCCTTGTTACTTCCATTTACAGCATCGTAGGATATTTTGCAGCAGCTTAGTTTATGGAAGCAAGATGGTTTTTAATGGGTAGGTCAGATGAGAACATGACGCTTTCAACCACAACTGTAATTGGGATTAATCAGCATTTTCATTGGCTGTCTCAGGATTGAGTAACGTGGAGACTGACACTCCCTGCCCTCGAAGGTCCGCGCCTGGCGAGGCCCTGCTGGGAAAGTTGTCCCAGTACTGGGGACAAACAGAGGCCGTCAGTCCCCAGAGCAGATGCCTTCAAATTGTAGAGGAACCCAGTGTGGCCAAACACTGCATTTATTTAAGCATGCAGAATTTATTTTCATTAATTACTATTTTTATTTTTGTCTTGCACCTGTGCAAGATGCTAATTTTGGAAAATTCCTACCAATACCTCCCTTTCTTTTAAATAACTGTTTAGGCTTGCTCTGTTCAGTGAGTTTAACCCTTGTGAACTGTACTGATGGAAGTTTTGCCCTTTTGTGTTCAGCTGGGTTTTGGGAAGAGCATGCCTACAAACTGCGTGTGGTTAGACGGTCTCTCGACAAACGTTACGGATCAGTATTTAACTCGCCATTTCTGCCGATACGGGCCTGTGGTGAAGGTAGGTGGGAGGCTTTGGCGTGTGGTTTGAAGTCGTTACTGTCTTCCTTTCTTCCCATCCTGTCCTTTCAACCCCCACTGTCCAGGGCTTTAGCGCTCAGGTAGAGAAATTCTCTCTGGGGTGGAATTTGGCCAACAGGCTCCGTAGTTTTGCATCCCGATATGTGGAGCAGCCGCTTCTGGTGTTTTGGGAGAAAAAAAACTCCAAACCTAAAGTATTTTAAATGAGCCGAGATAATGAGGATTGGAAACCATTTGTTGCTCTTGTGCAGTACAGTCTCTCCCCAACAAAACGTCTTTAGAAGGCTAGCGCTGGAGGAACTGCCGTCTAATTACGTAGTTACTCATGCATGCTAATTACATAATTAGACATAACTATCTGTTTTTCATCAGAGCAAAAAAAGTGACGTTTAAACGCAGTTAGGAGAGTCACGCTGACAAAATTATGCGAAAGAAGAGAGAAAGTCAGTGGCGATGCAACGAGCCCGTCCCACGCAGCGGGAGCGCGTTAGCTGCCCTGCCGCGGGTCGCTCCTACAGATCTACACACGCGCTTGAACTTAAGCGCGTGAGTTGTTCCCTGTCTTCTGTTGGACGGTGATGTGCTTAAAGTTAAGCGACGTGTGTAAATCTCTGCAGGATCAGGGTCTGGCCTCCTTAAAGGATTTTTGTGGGTTTGTGTTGCAGCTTTGACGTTCTTTATTGTAGCTGTTGTCGCTTGAATAATAATTTAAAGCTAATATTTGGAAATTGGGTGTTTAGCAAGTGAGGAGTGGTACTGCAGACTGCGAGAATAAAACCTGGTTCCGTTTTGGGATTAAATGTTTCCTTTACCTTTTTTCCCCCCTAAAACACATTGGAAATTTTTCAAAAAAAAAAAAAAACCAACCTAAAAGAAACGCCAAAAACTCAGTCACCAAAGCAAAAAAATGACAAGTAAAATACAGAAAAACAAAATAAAGGCATAATATACCTCAAGCCACAATATCCACAATTCAAAGCAGTCCCGTGTCCTTTGATTGTCTCTTCATTGCAATACGCCTCATCAGAAAAGCCTGGAAATTTACCTTGATAAAAATTACTTCCTTACTGGTATCCTCATGACTTAGGATTTTGTTGGGACTGACATTAAGTCCTGTGGATGAGGCTCTTATTTGGTTTTTGTTTTGTTTTTTTGTTTTTTACAGGTGGTGTTTGACCGCTTAAAAGGCATGGCCCTGGTTCTCTACAATGAGATTGAATATGCACAAGCAGCTGTAAAAGAGACCAAGGGGAGGAAAATCGGTGGGAATAAAATTAAGGTGTGCAGAATGACCTCTAAAACAAACAAAAAATACAAACAAATTGTATTTAGGCCTTACCCCTTAAAGGCTGGCATTTGCAGACTGCCAGGCAAAAGGAATACTTAGCGGGACACGTGTGGCCCAGACATCAAAGGCTTAAATTAATCTTTCGATACTCGGCTTACCAAGATGTTAGGGGGTCTTGAACCGTTTATAAAGCCTTTTCCAGTATTCTGCCGTTTGTTTCACTGAACTTGTCTCTCTGAGCTCCTGAGTGTTGGTGTCCGTGTTATGACCTCATTTACCCAAATCCAAGTTGTCCATTTTCATGTTAGAAAAGTGAAATCTGGGAGATGGAGCTCCTCCAGGATAACCCACTGTGGGTGAGCTCCCTGGGATAACCCATCATGGTGTGAGTTCCTCTGGGATAACCCACTGTGGGTGAGCTCCTGGAATAACCCATCGTGGTGTGAGTTCCTCTGGGATAACCCACTGTGGGTGAGCTCCCTGGGATAACCCATCGCGGTGTGAGTTCCTCCGGGATAATGAATTCTGATATGAACTCCCTGGGATAACCCATCACGGTGTGAGTTCCTCTGGGATTACACGTCACCACGTTGTGGCTGCTCCGTGGTGGTGTCCAGGCTCCTGACCTGGCCTGGGTGATTGGCAGTGCCTTGCAGACCGTCGTCATGGGGTACAGCGACCTGAGCATGCAACTTGCTCTTGCCATGGCAGCTCCTGCCTCATAACAGATTAAAAACGTTAACAATTACAAACACTACTTTAAAAATAGAGAAAGTATTTTTTCCTGGAGCAGTGCTTCAGATCAGGAATGACTTGGATTTGGGTGAATGTGGCAATACCTGTTACGACTGTCCCTGCAATTCCATTAACTGGGGACGCGAGGTGTCAGCCAACCCCCTGAATTATCTTCCTTCTCCTCCTTTCTTCTCTCCTAAAGAGCGGGTCATGGTTTCCAGCATGATCTCTCCTCTGGTGTGTTATTAATGTAGCAACTTCACCCTCCTTGCGGTGAGGAGTTGGATGTGCTGCAGATTCTAAGTGTGGCAATTGAATTATAAATAGTCTTCATATACAATAAAACGTGTGGTCATTTGAAAGTTTCATATCTTGTGTTTGTGGGTCTTGCTACTTAGCAACTCTGGAATAAGCAGCACCCTTAATGCACCTACATCTGTGCTCCACTGTTGTGGTTACACAAGTGTCTAGGCTGATTTTCTTTTAAAATGAGGAACCAGAATGTTAAAAAATACTGCATTATGTGACACTTACTTAAATCCATTCTAATCCTTAATTTTTTGCATTACCTATGCCATTAGCTCCTTAATATTGTCACCCTGGGCTAGAAAACATCAGCTCCTCAAGTAGCTGGAGTAGGGAGCTGCAACTCAGGAGCTTTGGTTCCTTTCCCTCCTGCCCTTGCCTCGCTGTGTAACCCCGGGCAAAGCATGTGGAGGCTGAAATAGGTTAATAATACTGACCTGCAGCGAGATTAAAGGGACTTTGAGATTGTAATTGGAGTCGTAGTATTAAAAACATCAATACCACAATAATAATGTATATTTTTCCTGCAGGTTTACTGAACAGAAGCCACTGATCTGGCAGCTACAGCAACATAACCCAGGAAGGAGATAGTTAGAGGGCTCCACGCAGCTCTGTTGAGTTAGGGGAGAAGGGCCGTTGTTCCTGGGGGTGCATAGGGCTGGTCTTGTTCACTATTCCCATCCCTGTTTCCAGTTCTTCTCCCATCTGCGGACTGGGAGATAGTGTCAAAACGGGACGTTCCTTTCACTGAACGTGATTTCCTCTTTGTTTTTCAGGTGGACTTTGCAAATCGAGAAAGTCAGTTGGCATTTTATCATTCCATGGAGAAAACGGGTCAAGATATCAGAGACTTTTACGAAATGCTGGCGGAAAGAAGGCATGTGTCAATATCTTTATTACTTTTCCAGCACCCTCTCAAGTGCAATTCAACTTTCTTCAGACCGTAATTATTAAACAAGCATTTTCTTTTGCTCCTGTCAACTTTATCCTTCTTTTGAAAGTTTTACTAACAACATTTTAGCACATTTTTCACATCTTTTACCTTTTCAATGTTTATTTTTTAATCAAATTCAGGTGGTCAGGCTTCGGAGCAGATGAAAGCAGGCAGGATATCACACATGTGAAGCGTTGCTGAAATTCACACTTAGGTGGAGGTTTCCGCAGGATCTGTGTGTGTTTAGTATCCAGTTACTGTGATGGGTCAGCAGGACACAGTTGTGAGTCATTCATCATTTCTTAGGAATGCAAAGAGCAGCTTATCCGTAACGCCTTCCAAAGAAATGCCTGTTTGCGGGTGTGTATGGAGTCTGATAAACTGCTGCTGCTCATCGGCTGAGCACTGAGCAGAACTGAGGCTTCCACCTGCCCCTTTTCAACAGTTTAATTCCTTAACTTGAGAAAACAATAACGTATGAGTGAGGCTACATTTCTTTTGCTATTTGACTTGAAAAATACGTTCTGTGTGGACGCCCTTCTGCAGCAGCACCCGTGACGGTGTCTGGCTGCTCTGCACATGCTGCAAAGGCTGGTGTTGCCCTGCGTGGCCACTTCTCTCTGCGGGTCCTGGCTGGGAGCAGCCCAGAGAGACACACTCTGCATTTTGTGCTGCTTTTTTCTCCAGTGGCTGAGTAAACATCCGTGTTTTATTGCCTTTGCAGGCTGGCTTGATTATTAGGGTTCTGGTTTACCTATGAGTAAGCCCAGCGTGACACCGGCTGTACCTGTAAGCTAGATAAATTCAGTAGGTTTTGCAGCAAAATAGATGGGTCTAACAGATGCAGAATTGCCAGATGTAAAAGCAAGGAGGGTTTGAAAATGAGCAGTTGAGATTTGCATAATGGAAATAAATGTGTGCGTTCCTCAGTCCTTGCCAGGTGTGGTGATGTGCCAGCAAGCAGTCAGTAACAATTTCCTCTGAACTACCCCAAATTCAGAAGAGAGAAATGCATTACCGGATGTATTTTAATGCGCAGCAGTCAGCTGGGCTTCTCTTTGCTGTGAAACGATGCTGAGTAGAACACTGATTTCTGGAACAACGTGATGCCTTAGTCTTGTTTTTCCTTTTCTGTCATTATGCTCATGCAGTCATTATGAGATACTTAAGAATAATGAATCACGAAATGATGAAGCGAGCTCTGCAGTGAGCCTTGTAATTCTACATCTTCTGGTCCTCCTCCAAGCTCCTCCTGGCAGTTCATGGTCCCTTGCAGTGACAGAGATCTGCACTAACCAAGTTCTCGTAGGTTGTAGATGTAGTCAGTCTAAATAGGACCCAAAGGAAAAAAAAACAACCACAAAAACCCAAACAAAAACCATAATTTTTTAATCTTCACAGCTGCCTTTCAGAGTGTCCTGCTTCGCTTGCAGAATGAGGGGTTTGTCTTCCATGATTTGTTCCTTTGTCGTCTTTTTCAGTTTTGTACCTTTCTTAAAACCTGGAAGCTTTTAACATGAAACGTAAACGGTAAAGTCAAGTAAACATATGTGAAATAGTGCAAAACACTCTGTAATCGTGGAGAATTGGAGGCCCAAACTGGGCCACCGCTCTGCCTAAGAGGCCTCTTCAGTTATAGCTTCTTTTTGCTGTTTGGAGGTATTGAGAGAATAGCACTAATTGCTTGAATCAGTTTGCTGAATGCCTTCCACAAATTTACCTGATCTCATAAACAACCTGATATTATTGTTGACTACTTCTGACTGTAAATAGGCAACATCAGCACGTCAGATGCAGCGAATGAGCTAATTTTGGAGTTAAATGATCACTTACAAGGTTTAGGATTTTCAAGGAAATCTGATTACTGCTTTACTGCTTAGTAATGGAGAGGTTCCAGCCTTGAATTTTGACTTGACTCATGTTGCTCCTCACATACTGTGTTGAGTTTTGGGTCCCTCACTCCCAAGAAGAACATTAAGGGGCTGGAGTGTGGCCAGAGAAGGGCAATGAAGCTGGGGAAGGGTCGAGAGCACAAGTGTGGAGCAGTTGAGGGACCTGGGGGTGCTTAGCCTGGAGAAAAGGAGGCTCAGAGGAGACCTTCTTGCTCCAGCAACTCCCTGAGAGGAGGCTGGAGCCAGGTGGGGTTGGGCTCTTCTCCCCAGGAACAAGTAACAGGACAAGAGGAAACAGCCTCAGGTTGTGCCAGGGGAGGTTTAGGTTGGATGTGAGGAAAAATGTTCTCTTTGAAAGGGCTGTGAAGGGCTGTGCCAGGCTGCCCAGGGCAGTGGTGGAGTCCCCATCCCTGGAGGGGTTTCCAAGCT
>JAVSBS010016413.1:0-10688 GCA_033124195.1 Coracias cyanogaster | reverse complement strand
CATCCCTGGAGGGGTTTCCAAGCTGTGGAGATGTGGTGCTGAGGGACATGGTTTAGTGGTGCCCTGGCAGTGCTGGGTTAAGGGTTGGACTTGATGATCTTAAAGGTTTCTTCCAACAAGAATGATTCTATATTCTAAGAATTAGGCTTTGGGTTCTTGAGATGGGTTGGTCTTCGCCAGGCCAGGCTGCATGTGGCTGTACAGTGCTGGGTAGGTTTTACCTGAATTTAATGCAATATTTGGATTTGTCAAAAATGGAGCAGTGAGGGTGGTAAAAAGATAGTTGACAGAGCTGTCAAAATGACCTATTAACCACATCTGGTATTTGATAAACTAACAACGCATTTAGTTGCTCCACACTGATTTGTTGTGGTTAAATCTCTGTGTACAGATGTGCGCACAAAGAAACTATCATAAAATGATTGCTCCACGTAGCAAAGAACGTGGTAGCACAGTACCCTGGTTGAGAAGGAGAACTTACCCGTTTATTCTTATATTTAGCAGGGATGAAAGAAGAGGATCTTACGAATATGCCCCTGATCGTACTTACTATGAGACTGTTCGGACTCCAGGGACGTACCCTGAAGATCCTCGGCGAGAATACCCAGCTCGAGGCAGGGAGTTTTATGCCGAGTGGGATCCCTACCAAGGAGACTACTACGACCCGCGATACTACGATGATCCACGCGAGTACAGGGATTACAGGGGCGATCCGTATGAGCAGGACATCAGGGAGTACAGCTACAGGCAACGGGAGAGGGAGAGAGAGAGGGAACGGTTTGAATCCGATCGGGACAGAGACCACGAGCGGAGACCAATTGAACGGAGCCAGAGTCCGACGCACTCCAGGCGTCCGCAGAGCCCCGGAGCGTCTCCTTCGCAATCGGAAAGGCTGCAGAGCGATTCAGAGAGAAGAATTTACAGCAGGTCATCGGATCGCAGCGGCAGCTGCAGCTCTCTGTCTCCTCCGCGATACGACAAGCTCGACAAAGCCCGAGTGGAACGCTACGCAAAAAACGAGAAGCCGGAGAAAGAGCGTGTTTTTGACCAGGAGAGGATCGACAAGGAGAAACGCTTGGTGAGAAAGGAAAAGCCAGAAAAACTAGAAAAGGAGAAACCCGATAAGCAGAAACGAAAAGCAAAAATCCATTCACCCAGTTCTCAGTCTTCTGAAACGGATCAAGAGAATGAGCGAGAGCCCAGCCCCGAAAAACTGAAGGGCAACAGTAAACAAAGTAAAGAGAGAGGTGACAAGGAAGGGACGGCAAAAAACCGCCTGGAGCTAATGCCCTGCGTTGTGTTGACCCGAGTAAAAGAAAAGGAAGGGAAAGTTATCGACCAGCCCGCTTTGGAGAAACTGAGAACAAAGCTTGATAATGACACTATGAAATCCCCGCTTCTTGAACAGAAAACACAGACATCTCAAGCTGAGCAAGCCAAGTCTGATCAGTCTAAACTGGAACCTGTCAGAACCAAGGTACAAAAGGAGAAAGCTCTTGCCAGTCATGTCGAAGTGGTGGATAAGGAGGGAAAACTGAAACCCAAAAAGCACTTGAAGACAGAGCAAACTTCCGAGGGGGCCAACGCGGTAGATTTGGACAAGTTGGAGGCTCGTAAAAGACGTTTTGCTGATGCGAATCTGAAGCCTGACAGGCAAAAAATGGAAGTAAAAAGAAGCAGCCAAGATGAGGAAGATGCGCGCATGGTTTTGAAAAAGCAGCTCGATGCAACAGCTTCGTCTAGAGAAGCAACGATGTTAAGGGAAGGCGAGTTGGAAAGAAAACCCCTGAGGAAGGAAATGCTTAAAAGGGAATCAAAAAAACTCAAACTGGAAAGACTTATGCCTGTTACTAGTCCCAAAGAAATTCAGGAGACTCTTAATGTTGGTGGGATTGGCATACGTCCCACCCTGGATCTGCAGGCGAGGCTCATGGAGGCAGCTGAGGAACCAGTGGAAGTTCAGGAACTCCCTCCTAAAAAACTGAATCCAGTAAAACCCCAGCATAAACAGGTACAGCTGCTAGATGACCAAGGGACAGAGAGAGAGGATGCAAGGAAGAACTACTCTGGTCTTCCTGAAGACACATCCGACCATAAACTTGGCCAAGAGAAACCTCAGTCAGCTGATACGGAGGAAAAGATCGGCATTGACATCGACCACACACAAAGCTACAGGAAACAGATGGAGCAAAGTCGCAGGTTAAAACAGCAGCTGGAAATGGAGATAGCCAAGTCTGAGAAGTTCGGCAGCCCAAAGAAAGATGTGGATGAATATGAAAGACGGAGCTTAGTCCACGAGGTGGGGAAACCTCCGCAAGATGTCACCGATGACTCTCCACCAAGTAAAAGGAAAAAGACTGACCAGTTTGACTTTGAAATTAGCACTAAAAGAGAAAGAAACTACCGAAGTTCTCGTCAGGTGAGTGAGGACTCCGAAAGGACATCCTGTTCTCCTAGTATCAGACACTTCCCTTTCCATGAAGATGATGACACACTCGATTCTCCAAGGCTAATGCCGTTAAAGGAAACCAAAGAGTCGCCTAAAATAGAAGAAAAGGGTCTTTCGTACTCCAACATGACTGTGAGGGAAGACTCACTGAAATTTAATCCTTATGATTCCAGCAGAAGGGAGCAGATGGCAGAAATGGCTAAAATAAAACTCTCCGTGCTGAGTTCTGAAGATGACTCGAGTAGGTGGGAGACGCAAGTGAAGCAGGAGCCTGGCAGAGTCGACATCAGCTTTCCCAGCAGCATCGTCAAGAGAGACAGCATACGCAAGAGGTCTGTCCGAGACCTGGAACCTGGTGAGGTGCCTTCAGATTCTGACGATGACGGCGAAAACAAGCCCCATTCCCCGAAAGCCTCATCCTTGTTAGAGAGCTCCAGGCTGTCTTTTTTATTAAGGGACAGAGAAGAGAAATTACGTGAGAGAGAGGAGAGACTGTCAAGTTCTTTAGAAAGAAACAAATTTTACTCTTTTGCTTTGGACAAGACAATCACACCAGACACGAAGGCCTTGCTTGAAAGAGCTAAATCTCTCTCTTCATCCAGAGAAGAAAATTGGTCCTTTCTAGATTGGGATTCAAGATTTGCTAGTTTTAGAAACAATAAAGACAAAGAGAAGGTTGACTCGGCTCCAAGACCTATTCCGTCTTGGTACATGAAAAAGAAAAAAATCAGGACCGATTCAGAAGGTGGAAAACTGGATGATAAGAAAGAAGATCATAAAGAGGAGGAACAAGAGAGGCAGGAACTGTTTGCTTCTCGGTTTTTGCATAGTTCAATCTTTGAACAGGACTCCAAGCGCCTGCAGCATTTAGAGAGGAAAGATGAGGATCTCGACTTCATTTCGGGTAGATTGTACGGGAGACAATCTTCCTCTGACGGGACTAACAGCGCGGCTGATCTGGTGCAAGAACCAGTCGTTCTCTTCCACAGTAGATTTATTGAACTGACACGAATGCAGCAGAAAGAAAAGGAGAAAGATCAGAAACCAAAAGAAGTGGAAAAACAGGAAGATAAAGAAAACCGGCCGAAAACACCAGAAACAGTTCCTGATAGTAAAGAACCGGAACATAAAACTTCCTCAGTGGTTGGGCCCTCGTCGGTGGCTGTCCTGCCACAGGAACCAGCACAGGTCGCTTCTGAGAAGGTGGCAAATGAAAAGGTAGTGGTGGAAACTGCATCTGTAAAAGAAGAAAAACCATCTGAACCTGCTTCTGCTGCAGAGGAACAGAAACCTTTCTCTGAACTTCCTGCTTCAGTCAAAATTGAACCACCTGAGCAAACCGAACCCCCTTCAGTCGTAGAAACTAGTAAAGAAGTTGTTGCTACAACCCTGGCAGCGGAGGAAGAGCCTGTGGCGACAGAGCATCCTTCATACTTGGATACCAAGCCTCCTACTCCTGGCTCTTCCTTTTCCAAAGCAGACGACAGTGTAGATCCAGAACCTGAGGGTGCCCCGTTGATTCCACCTCCGCCCAAGCTAGTTCAGAAGCCTGATGAGGTTGCAGAGCCTAAAGAAGAAAATCCTCCTCCTCCTTCTGCCAGTGCTGATGCTAGTGCAAGTCAAAAGGTGGAGGTGGCTGCTGAGGTCCTGCCACCCGTTTCTGACAATGATATGGAAGTTGAACCTCCGGTTGTTGTAAAAGATAAAAAGTCCTACAAGAGTAAACGCTCCAAGACTCCCGTGCAGTCGGCTGCAGCTAATGTGACAGAAAAACCTGTCACGAGGAAGAGCGAAAGAATTGACCGTGAAAAACTCAAAAGGTCAAGCTCTCCTCGTGGGGAGATGCAGAAGCTTTCAGAATTGAAAGTGGAGGCGGAGAAGGTTTCGAGGAACGCTGCTAAATCCCCTAGTTCAGCTGCGGAGCCTGAAAATGTGGAGCCAAGCTTGCCTATAGGCCGGACTAGGCGCAGAAACGTGAGGTCAGTCTACGCTACCACGGGGGACAATGAAGGCCCATCGCCGGTGAAGGACTCCATGGAGGTCACTAGATCCACCAGGAAGAGAGGCGAGAAGGAACCGCAGGAAACAGTGACAACCGTTCCTACGACCCCAAGGAGGGGAAGACCTCCAAAAACCCGCCGTAAGCCGGAGGAGGACATCTCTCCAATAAAGACAGAACCAGTACAGCAAGAGGTGGAGGAGACTGAAACTAAAGATGCTATGGAAGCTCCTAAGCCTGCAGAAGGTTGGAGGTCTCCTAGATCCCAGAAACTAACACACGGTCACTCATCGGCTGCTACCAGCCAACAGGGAAAGAAAGGGAAGAACGAACTGAAAGCTGATATCTCAGCTGAATCTGAAGATGCTGCTGAGCGAAGTGGTCAGGAATTGAGTGCTGGTGACAGCAGCAATAAAGCAAAAGCCTCTGAGAAAGAGCCAGCAGCGAGTGAACAGAAACGTGACAGGAAAGAACTGGATGTGGAGAAAAACCAGCTAGAAATCCCCACAGTTGAGATCATTGAGAAGAAACCAGTGCCAGAAAAGGTTACGAAATCCAAAAGGGGAAGGTATAAAAGTAACAAAGCGGTTGTAGACAAAGCATCCGTGTGCCTCAAAAATGTAGAAATACGCCTCAACGTGGACGAAGTCAAGGGCGCCTTGCGGCCGACTGACGAGGAGGCAGAGCCAGTGGCAGTGTCGCCGGCCAAAATGAAGAGCCCCCCTAAAGAGGACATCTTGCCACCCCATTTTGTTAAGAATGAGGTAGAAGATCCATTCCCAGAAACAGAGAAAGAAGTCATGCGGGAACCAAAGCAGTCCCCTGAAGCTGCCCAGTTAGCAAAGCAGATTGAACTGGAGCAGGCTGTGGAGAACATTGCAAAACTCACTGAAACTCCACCGTCAATTGCAGCCTACAAAGAGCCGACGGCAGACGTGCCTGAAGTTCGTCAGGAGGAGGATGGAGACAAACCCGCGCATCAGGCTAGTGAAACAGAGCTGGCAGCGGCCATCGGCTCCATCATCAATGATATTTCTGGGGAGACAGAAAGTTTTCCCGCACCCCCAACATATCCCGCTGAATCGGAAGCTGAAATCCCCGCTGAGCCCTTGGTGTTACCATCACCTCGGGAGGAGATGGAGCCTGAGACCGATCAGGCAGTGAATAATATCCTCGAAACTGAGGCTGCCATCGAGCCCGCAGTGCAGCCGGTTCCTGGCTCTGCCCCTTCGATGGTAGAGACGGAGGGCAAGGAGACCGAAGTCAACTTCAGCGAATCTTCCAACTCTGCGCAGGAGGCCGAGACCTTGCAGGAGGCTGAAGTCGCTCGGAAGGAAAAGGGCCGCCAGAAAACCACGCGGCAGAGACGCAAAAGGAGCATGGGCAGAAAGGGCGATGCCACTGAAGTCAATGCCTTCGAGCCAGAGAGGGTGCAAAGCAAGTCACCCCCTGCCAATGAAGTCAAGACAAAACCCGAAGAAGCCTCAAAGGAGGAAAAGCCAATTAAAACGATGGCTCAGGTGTCCATGGAGCCAAGCGCTTCTGACGCCGGCAAAGCTGCAGCCACTGACATTATCATGACCACGCACGAAGCCATCGCTGAGAGCAGCATCTCCCCGAAAGCTCCTGCTCCGGCTCCTCTGGACTTGGCTGCCCCGCCAGTTACCCTCGATGAGGGGAGTCAGAGTGGTTTCAAGATACGGTCGCCCATAGAGAACGTGCCCATCACGCCGCCAAGCGCTCCAAACACAGCCCTTCCTGCTGTCCCTGCGGCAGCGGCCAAGCTGCCCACCCCAGTGCCCGCCACCATTGTCCCCCTTCACCCTGGTGCTGCCAAGGTGCCGGAGTGGATGATAAGGCACGAGGAATCCCGTGCCCGTTCCACACCCCCGCCTGCTCTCCCACCAGACACGAAGGCATCAGATATCGATACCAACTCCAGCACTTTGAGGAAGATACTCATGGAGCCCAAGTATGTCTCAGCGACGAGCATAACCTCCACGCATGTGACGACGACGCACGCCGAGCCGGTGAGCGCGCCTTGTTTGGAGGAAGCCCCCCTCCACCCCGTGGTAGAGGCCATCAAACCGGTTTCCGAGGAGAAACCGGCGGTTCCCGTCGCCAACACCTTGGACCCACCAGTGGCTGAAGCACCAGTGTTCAGTGAGAAGGAGAAGATCAGTACCGTGATCGCTCCCAAAGCCACGTCGGTTATAAGCAGGATGCCGCACAGCGTGGATCTGGAGGAGGCTTCCAGGATCACCTTGGTGAAGCAAGCTCCCCAAACCCAGACCTGTCTTGTCAACACCCCCTCACCGAAATTCAAGCAGAGGTCGAGCGCAAATGATAACAGCAGATTTCATCCAGGATCGATGTCTATTATCGAGGAGAGGCCTGTAGAGACCGGGTCCAGTCCAGGGCTGCGGGTGAACACCTCAGAAGGTGTAGTGCTTCTGAGTTACTCGGGGCAGAAGACAGAAGGCCCTCAGCGAATTAGTGCCAAGATCAGCCAGATTCCCCCAGCCAGTGCTGTGGACATAGAGTTCCAGCAATCTGTGTCCAAGTCCCAGATTAAACAGGAGCCTATCACGCCATCTCAGCCAACTCCAAAAGGCTCCCAGACCTCGACGGGCTACGGGACTGTTTCCACCCATTCTTCTTTGGTACTAGGAACACAGCCTTACAATACGTCACCTGTCATCTCCTCTGTTAAACAAGAGCGTGCTGCGCTGGAGAAGTCTGACTCGTCCCACCTTTCTGTCCAGACTCCGGCGTCTCAGCCTGGTAAAGTCCTTGCACAGACTGTAAACACTCCACCCGTACTCGTCCATAACCAGATGGTTGTGAATAAAAAACTGTCTGATCCAGCTGCTCTCAAAGTAGAGACCAAGACTCTGCAATCCTCCAGCTTGAGTCCTGGAGTCAGTCCTCACCACCCTTCCCTCTCTGGGAAGATGCATTCGGAAGCAAACCACGTCAGCTCAGGACCCAGCACCCCAACTGACCGGGCTATTTCCCACTTGGGGGTCACCAAACAGGAGCCACACTCGCCGCGTACCAGCGGGCACTCACCGTCGCCGTTCCCCCGGGCTTGTCATCCCGGCAGTACCTCGTCCCCGGCTTTATCGAGCAGTACCCCGGTCATGCTGGCGCCAGGAATTCCCGTTCCTCAGTACATATCCAGCATGCATCCTGAGCAATCTGTTATCATGCCCCCTCACAGCGTCACGCAGACTGTGTCCCTGGGCCATCTGTCCCAAGGCGAGGTGAGGATGAACACCCCTCCCCTCTCCGGCATCCCTTACGGCATCCGCCCAGAAGCGCTCCACTCTCCCCGAGCTGCTCTGCAACCCCAGATAGAGATCAAACCTCAGCGGTCCAGCACGCCCCAGCCGGCTCCGATACGGGACATAGTCATGCCGCCTTTGTCTTCTCAGCATCCCCCTGAGGAGGAGATACACTACCACCACAGCACGGTGTGCCGAGGACCAGCCCCGGTTCAGTCCGACGTGCTGGTGATGCAGCCGGATTACCGCATGCACCCCACCAGCATCAGGCTGGACCAGTACAACGTCCCGCGGGACGTGAGGATGATCATGCACCCGCACATGGCCGCTGTGGGCGAGCACCACTCGGAAACGAGACAATCCCGAACGCCCGAAGGGGCTGTGAAAACACCCCCCGTCAGTAAGACCCCGCAGCCCGGAAAAGAGACGCCAAAATCCTCCGAAGGCAAGATGGCACATTCTCCTCACAGCGAGCCGCGGCTGCTCAGCGTCCCCTCCGGCAGCCAGCTGCCTGGACTGCCTTTGACGCAGCCGGTGGTGGTCCCGCACGGGGTACAGATCATGCACCCCGCGGGGAGCTCCTTTCACGATTATCGGTCTGTCTACGGCGACATGAGGAATTACCACACGGCGGCACAGCTCGGGCATCCTCAGTTCCCGGGCGCCTCCCCGATCGGGCTGCCTTCCCGGAGCATGACCCCATCTCAGGTGAGAAATCAACCCCTTTCTCCTCCTCTACCTCAAATCTGGAGCCCTCTGAGCTAATTACAGTCCCAGCGCAGATCGATGTGGCTGCAGGAGCTGAGTTTAGCTCCCTGTGGTTAGTCTTCAAACCCTGCTTAAGCTCATAGCTCAAGAGGAGCTGTTTTTGTTTGGGAAATGGGGTTTGAATGCTGCTCAGCATTAGAGGACGATAAAATAACCCCTTCTCTTAATCACTCTAGGACTCAAACCAGAAGGTATGAAGCTGCCTACAGGTTTCTAGATGTAGAAGTGTTCAGGGGGAGGATTATCAGCACCAAGGTGGCACGTAGGTCAGACGCCCTCAGATGGATGGGCTTGGAGTAGGATTCAGGGAATGTGGTTACCGAGTTTTGGTGTGCTCACAGCCTAAAATCTTCCCTTTTTCCCTCACGGCCTGCTTCCCAGGGTCTACCGGAGGGCGAACACTCACACCCCAGCCAGCCAGTGCGCAGCAAGACTCCTCAGATCCCGCAGGATCCCAAGGGCCCATCGGCAGCAGGACCTGAACAGAGTCACCACCCCACTGTAAATAGGCACGCGGCACAGATCGAGCCTCATGTCCATCTTCAGAGGGCACAGGCAGACACGGGCCAGACCTCCTACCCTTCACCTGTTGCCATTTCGATGAAACAGGAGCTTCCGTCACCGCACCAACCTCAGGCGGTTTCCAAGCAATCCATGTTTATCCCCACGACATCGGGCCCTGGGGCCCCGCCGGGGCTGCCCCTCAATCGCCCCGAGCCCCAGTCCGCGCTCAAACAAGAGCCGTCTCCTCACCCCGTTTCGCAGAGACCTGTGGACATGGTTCAGCTTCTGACGGTGAGTATCGCTGCGGTGTCTTCTGGCTGAGCAACTTCATGTTCCTTGTCTGGGGAGAAATCACCTGGGTTCTGTGTAGCTTGTGTCCCCTGCGGCACCAAAATTTGACCCCTCTTGCATCAGACACTTCAG
This sequence comes from Coracias cyanogaster, assembly GCA_033124195.1. NCBI lineage: Eukaryota > Metazoa > Chordata > Aves > Coraciiformes > Coraciidae > Coracias > Coracias cyanogaster. The sequence continues at coordinate 1,258 of JAVSBS010016413.1, read as the reverse complement.
ATGTGGAGAGGGCGAGGGATAGTCTCCTGCTTTCCATGTGAATCTTAGCAAAAAACACTCTCCCAAAGCCTCAAGACTGAGGAAAAAGAGGGAGACGGTGAGGATCAGGCGCTGTCGAGGAACCGAGAGTTCTGTTCAAGGCCGAGTATTTCCCCTGTAACCTCGAGCAACTCTTGTGCTGCGGCTGTTTCTCAGCTCTCCCGTTCGTAAAAGAGAAGCTGGTGTTTGGTAGCAGCCGCGCTCTGCCTCGCGCTGCGGGCGGGGAGGAAGGATTGGGGAGTGCTCTGATGTCGGGATGAAGGGACCCACCCAGGCGTCTCAGCCAGCTGGAAGAAAAAGGACTCAAGTTCTGGTTTAGCAGGACTTGGGCCTGGAGCGGCACTTACGAGGGGTGGTGTTACATCTGCACCAAGACCTCGAAGCCAAGTGTTGATGTCTTAATGGCCCGTGAAATCATCGGAGGTGAACGAGCAGCTCAGGCGGGGTTTACGATTCCTCTTCTCCTTCATGTACATTCAATATTTCTCCTCCTTCTCTTCCCAGAAATACCCGATTGTCTGGCAGGGCCTTTTGGCTCTAAAAAACGACACGGCCGCTGTCCAGCTCCACTTCGTCTCCGGGAATAACGTCTTGGCGCACCGGTCGCTGCCGGCGCCGGAGGGAGGACCCCCGCTGCGGATCGCTCAGCGCATGCGGCTGGAGGCGTCGCAGCTGGAGGGCGTCGCGCGCAGGATGATGGTGAGCGGTCGGGACGGGCTGAGGACGGTATCTGTGTGCTGCTCTTACCAGCCATGCAACTAAAAGCACCGATTTGCCCAGAAACTTGGGCTCTCGTTGCTTGTGTCACGTTATTTTGGGGTTCTCGTAGTGGCTGTGTGTTTGGGGTTGGAACTTGATGATCTTTAAGGTCCCTTACAACCCAAAACTGTTCTCTGATTCGTCATCCTTAAGAGTGTGAGATGCAGATTGCAGGTCAGGAGCAATGGGTGTTACTCAGCATTCATAGGGAAGAGAATTGCTGAGTTGGGAAATGTTTGAAGTCACCTGTCCCTCAACCCTGGAGCAAATTCCTGCTGCCTCCAACATGTCCTGAGTGAGGTGGAGTCCAGGTGGCCTTGGGAGTCATAGAATCATGGAATGGTTTGGGTTGGAAGGGACCTTTAAAGCTCATCTGGTTCAACCCCCCTGCAGGGAGCAGGGACATCTGCAACCAGAGCGGGTTGCTCAGAGCCCCGGCCAACCTCACCTGCAATGGTGC
>JAVSBS010016412.1:0-12912 GCA_033124195.1 Coracias cyanogaster | reverse complement strand
TTTGGGGGAATTTGCACATTTGATTTGCAATCAGAGCTGCTGACTCCTCATTCAGAGCAGAGAAAAACATTGTTTTCAGAATCAGTTATGCTGCTTTTTTTTTATAGTCTCTTCCTCTATCTTTTAATAACATGAGAGAGAAGTGGCGTGACTGGTTTTAATTTTCTACCATAAGACTGATCCCAGAAGAGTAAGTGGGGCGAACTGCTGGACAACTCACATTCAGTGTCTTCTGATGCTGCCAGCACGGGGGAAGACCACTTCCCCCTGGACCCAGATGGTGGGAGCACTCTTTACGGGGCTTGTAGCTACAAGGTACAAGCAAAGTAGCAGCCACAACCATCGGTCGATGAGCTGGAAACACTGATCATCAGGAAGGGGATAAAAAATGAGTCAAGGTTTGATTGTCCCATGGCCGGTCATTTTGCTGTCTGAAGTCCCCGAAGGGGAAGTCTTTGCTCTGTGAGCTCTCTTTGCCGTGCAAGTTTGTCAGGTGTCCTCATCTTTACTTTTTTGTAACATAGCAGGATTTCACAGGCTATTTTGTGTCATTTGTAACTCGAGCGGATATTCAGCTGCCTTCCCTCCTTTGGTCAGATAGACCCACAAAAGAGGCTTAGGAAGAGGAGTAGGGAAACATGTAATGCTCTGGATTGAGCGAATCCCAGTGCCAGGTTTTTACCCAATGTGCTGTTACCAGAGAGAAGGGTAGACACAAGTTCAGTACGGACAGGAGCCCTGAGGGACACGAGCTCGGTCATTCTGGTGAAGGACATCAGATGCGTGTACTTGTGCATCTCTCCTCTTGGCAAAATACGCTGCAAATCTCTGTGGGCTTTTGCTGGTTCTGATTCTGCAGTAAAAAAACCCAAAAAACCATCAGGTGTGGGTTTTGAGGGGTTGGTTGGTTTGGAGCTACTCCAAGCTTAAAGTTTGTTCTGTGGATATTTATGTGGCCACAGGAAAAAGCTGTCTGGTGTTTCAGGAACAGAAAGTGAGCTCTCAACACAAGGAGCACACAGGCAGAGGGCTCAGGAGAAAGCAGCAGCAATCGATAAAGCACTGAAGGAACAGAAGACTGGTAAATAAATAACGTGCTCAGAGGAGTAGTCAGGGCATGACCTGCTGGCACTGAGTGGCCTGTAAGTAGGTGCAGTGATTCGGGCTGTAATGGCATGACATTAAAAGCCCATATGGCATCATCAGGACATGATGTGTTGAGGGGACATTCATCTGGCTCCAGGGTGGGAGCTCGTAAAAGAGACAAGTGTGACAGGCTGGGAAACGGCACAGAAAGAGAAATGCTTCTGTAAAAGGAGAAGTCTGAGGAGGAGGAAGGATATATTTTTAGTGTCAGAGGGCTTGTGAATTTCTTTCACTTTTGCCACCCAAGGAATCACGTGTAGTAGCTAGGTGTATTCTGCTGGGGGCTTCTGAGGGGAGGGAGGAAATAGCTTTAAAGGCCCCTTTTCTTTGAAACCTTTTCTTTAGAGAGTTGAGTGAGCACCTTGGCTTCCCAGAGCATCCCAGAGGAACCTGAGATGAGCGGGTGGGTGGTCCCCGCAGAAGCAGGCAGGGAACGCTGCCCTTAGGTGTTTGTTGGGGTGCTGTATGTCGGCTGCTCGTTAACCTGTTGGGCATCTGACTGCTGAGCCACACATCTAGCAAGCAGATAACCACAACAAGAGACCTTGTCAGTCATGCTTTACTTTCGCCCCCCACTTCTGCAGCCTGCAGCGCCCAAGACAGCGGCTGATACAGTTTGCAATTTTGCAAGCCATGTGCATCTGCACCATAGTGGCAACGCTGGGGCTGCCCAGCCTGCAGAGCACGGTGGGCTTGGTGCTGCAGGCAGCTCAGTGCCCATAAGGTCTGTGCGCAGGGTTGAGGCCACTGCTTCCCAGCAAAACGTCTGCCTCGAGACCTCAGCTCTCAGAGCAAAGCAAGCAAAGTTTTTCCTGCTGCTCCCCATGAGAGCACTGCTCTTTGGGTGAGGATACAGCAGTTTGAAATGGGATGGTAAAGAGAGACTCTTTGCTGCCATGAACATAAATGGAATAGTTCCCTTTTCTGGTACCGTGTTTCTTGTTGCTAATTCTTTCAAAACTTTTCTTTCTAGAAGTAGGGTTTTATGGTCGGGTCATTGGAAACAGGCGACGTCCCCTGTTGTGGTACTCTAGCGAACAGCTCTGTTTTCAAGTGCTTTCCATGTTTCTTGGTATCTCCAGTGGGAGCTCCAGATTGTTTCATTCTCAAAGTCACTCAAAGCTGCGTGGCTTGGCAATATGCAGTACATAACAGCACGTACCTATGAAGCTGCTACACTGGACGGAGTACCTGCATGCCTATGGAAAGAGGCTGCACGGATTTCATGAAACTTTTCCTTTACATTTCCAAGCCTAATTCTGAAAGCATCACTTTGCCGAAGTTGTGTGTGGACTCCACGGCACAATCGATCACCTTTTTGACTGTGGTGTGCACCTGGTTTCTTCCTGTAGGCATTCAAGCATCATGCCTCTTGCTGCCTGGGGCTTCTAACAAGGTGTGTCTATTACTGTCCTCTGCTTGCCCCTGTCCTTTTGTCACTTTATCCGGGAGGCTTTGCTCTGTGTCTTTCTGCCCATGGCCTCTAGAAAAAAAGCAAATTGAAAACCTGGCTCCTCACTGTAGCTAATTTACACCTGTCACTCAAAATACTGAACAGAAAGTAGGTAGGAGGAAGGAAGTGAGAGGTTGAGTTTTTTCCTGTTGCAAGTAACAAGGAAATAAAATAGGAAATTCAACACAAAGTTGTCATCTTGTTGATCGCCAACCAGGACCACAGCCTCTGGGTGCTTTATGGCTGTTTTTGTTTGATTTATTCCTTTTAGTGTTAGAGTAAAGCTGGACTTAAGGTCTTGGTGGTGCAGAACAGGCTTACAGCAGAGACAATTTAGAAAAGGGACTTCCAGGGAGTCTGGATAAGACCATTTTTTCCCCTGTTTGGAAGAGATGGGAGGTGAGTTGCTGTGTGCTTGTCGTACTAATATAGAAACTGACTATTGAGGACTTAGTGGAAGGAAAGTTGTATCAAATTCAGTCTACAATCTTTACAATTTTCCAACCAAGTGACCGAGCCGTTGCATATGCAAAGGTGTGTAAAGCTGGGGTAACTCATGTTATGTGCTTCTGTTACAATGGAAAAGTCGCTTAGGTGAAGCCTTGTTACTCAGGGTTGTAATACGTGCAAACAAAGACAGGCTGCAAACCCTTCTAGTAAGCAATTAACACTGTCTGCACATGGAAACTGCCATCATTCAATTAATTTAATAATTGAATTAACGTTCAGTGTGGTTTACCAGTACGGACAGTTCTCTTATCTGTTTAGGAGTAGATGACTTATTTAATGGGCTAGACTCAGCTAAAGTACCAGTTAGATAAGTGGGACTCTTTTTTTTTCCCCTTCCTTAATTTTCAAATATTTGAGTATTTTCCTCAATATTTGAGTATTTCCTCCTGCCCTGACAAACGAGCAATATGGTCTTCCTGGAAACATGAAGGAAAATTTACTTAAAATAATGACATCAATCTGTTTCACTTTTTCATGGGTGTTGAGGGAAGATGAGTTACCAGGAGTGCAGAGCTTTGGCTTTGAGAGGCAGCTATTGCAATGGAGACCCGGACAACAGAAAGTGGCATGTCTTGTATGTGCAAAACCTAGACTGCAAATTGTGGCATACAATTTGCACATAAGAACGTGCGTTTTCTCTTTCTCAGGTCCCAAACTCTGCAACTATTGACTATAAAAATTCCAGACGACCCAAAAGGATGTGGTGCAAGATACACGCGTGGGAGTGAGTTGGGGTTTTTGTCAATAGCTTAGATGCGATGTCTGTCTGAAATGCACCTTCTGCGTCCTGCTTTGCTGGGTTCCATGTAGTTCACCTCTTATTTTATGTGTGCATGTGATGAGTCATGTTTGTGCTCACAGGCAATGCCTTTATTTTTTCGCTTTGTTGGGCTATCCCAAAAAGCTCCTTCTAAAAATAAGGATGATGGAGATTTTTAAACCCCTTTTTAGGGCCTGAGAGCCACAGGGCTCTGGAACATCCATAGTGAGGAAGCTCAGCGCAGTGGTTTGTGTGTTAGCTTTGCACAGATCTGGGAGTAGGTTCACTGCTCTGGTCCAGATCCTATATACTCCTCTGCTGGAGAGTCGCTTGGTCTTTCTGGACCTCAGTTTGGCAACAAAAGAGGAAAAAAAAAAGGCACTCAACTATGGGGAAAAAATGCAGAAGAGTATAAAATTCCACCAAACTGCCCAGCTTGCTTAGACAAATATTACTGTAATACTGTTTTTCACCAACCCAAGTTAATAATACTCTGCATCCTCGAGTAGCAGATCTGTGAGCATTATACAGAACACTTTGGTGTGGTAGCAGTTGTCATTTGCAAATTACATTGCAAACGCCAGTCTTTGAAGTGATCCAGTACTAAGCAGTGCTGTTCCCACTGCCCTGAAAGGGAAACTGAGGCAGTGGGTTTGTAGCGTGGCCAGTGTCATGGAATGGGCAAGGTGAGACCTGCAAAAATCCTTTGAGGCAGCAAATTCAGGTGCTGAAGAGCATCCTGCTGATGGGAGGGGAGACCCAGCCGCGCTCCAATCCTGGCTGCTGCCACGTTTTAAACGATGCTACAGGAATAACAAACAGGGAAGCTTTTAGAGAGGCACACTCACCCCTGTAGCATACAGTCCAAGTGCTAAATGTCCTTAATACTTGTCCAGTTTCCCAGTGCTACTTCTGTTTAGGCTGGCTGCAATGTTTACTTCTGTGAAATACATCTTCTCTTCTTTGTAAGTATTTTTAAAGACTTAATGAAAACAAACATTATCTATTTCTGGACCAAAATTTGAGGACAAAAATTTTGCGCTTTCCTGCTACCGAAAAGAAGTTTGTTTTTCCTTCAATGCTGTTCCCAGGGTAAAAGTTGTAGTTTTACCTCCAGCTATGTAAATGACTCTTCATCAGTATGTCTCAGGTGGAAATTCCCCTGTTCACAAATGGAAATTTTACTTTACTAACAGTAAAAATAATAATTTTCTTTCAGCCAAAGCCATCTGGCGTATTAGGAAAAAAAAATAAAATAAATTAAAAAATCCCTGAACATTCCTTTTCTCCTTGTTGTCATTGATGACTCATGCAATGGCCTTTGCTACTTATTTCTGAGTCTTAAGTGATTTTTCAGGTGGCTGCTAAAAAATTCTTAAAGCATTTGTCACTGGCATCTGCCTCACTTTGTAACATGATATGTATATTTTGGGGGTTTTGTGTGTATTTGTTTGGGTTCTGAATGCTGCTTAGTTTGGAATACACACTTTAAACATCAACTAAAACTAAACAAACAAAAACCACCCAAATATAACAAACTTACCCGTTTGAGCAAAATATTTAGTGCAGGCAGGCACCTGCATCTGTCTGTCTTCAGGGTGCAGACAGCCACCCACACAAGTTTGCAAGATCCGGTCTTACTGGAAACAATAAGGACACCCAAAATTCCCAAACTGGATGAAGGACTTTTATTTTTGTGCTCTGACTTGCTCACTGAGGTATAGTTTTTTTTTTTTTTTTTTTTTTTTTTAAGAATCCAACATTCATGTGAACTTAAACTGTCCTGAGTGTGGGAAGCCTGGGTGCTGCTTTTCTTCTGGTAGCAAAGGATCCAGAATCCCCTAACAGTAATTTTGAGATTAAATAGCGTGGTTTAGTTACACAGGCAGTTGCAACTCATAATGGAAATCTGTGGGTTTGTAGATCACTCACTTTCTGCGCAGAGAAGTACTCCCAAGAAATGGTATTGCAAAAAAAAAAAAAAGAAAGGAAAGTTGTTTGTGCCTCCTGAAGAACCGATAGTCAGAAAAGGGATGTAGCTTCTGGCCATTTATTTTACATTCTTTGGGTTTTTTTTCTTTCCACAGAAGCGAGTTTTTGAGGGGCATTCCCCGTGTGTGTGTGAAAACACTGTGTGCGTGTGCAATTGTATTTTGAAAGGATGAAGGAGTAAATGGTATTCTGTGTTGCGACATTGCTGCTTTGAACTTGTGTAGCACCACCAAAGGCTGGTGGCATCACAAATGACTTGTACAAACAGCAAAGCTTCACAAAATGCCTTGTGAGACACAGAAGTAATATTATCTGGATTCTGCACGCAGAGAAACAGGTGAAGCAACTCATTAAGAGCCATGGCATCAGTGCCAGCATGAGGAGTAGAACATGAGGTCCTGCCCTTGGAAGCATCCAGTCTTGGGTTTTCACAGCAGCGTGCGTAATTTTGGTGGGGATTTTGGTTGGCGTTGGCTTTGGTTTTGTGTTTTGTCTTATGTTTTTGCAGTCAGTAACTCAAACTGTATCCCTGACACAGCTGTAGCCTCATGTATCTGGCAGAACTGGGTCAGTAGCATCTCTTCCTATCTAGCGTTTGACTAATACCTTCCACTCCGTTCTCTGGAATGTTGTGCTGCTTGCAACATCAACAATTAAGAGAACTTGCTTTTTCCTTACCACGATACTTTGGCAGAGGCAGAGATTGCAACTTTGAAATTCTGATGAAGAAACAACCAAGGAGGTATCAAATGAAGCCTCCTGGTACGTCTTGATAACCTCCTAAGGAGAACTGCTTCCTGGGATTTTTCTCCTTTAGAAGTCCTGTGGTGTTGCTGATGGTCAAGACAGAAATCTTGGGTGCTTGCTGCAGCTAACTCAGGTCAGTTCTTGTTGCTTATTTTGCTTCTGCAAACATTACGGGGAAATTGTGGAGGAATGCATTCTCAGGGCTGCACTATCCTTCATTTAAATGTGTGGTCACCCAAATAAAACGGTATTTTTGTCTGGGCAAGGACACCAAGTACGCCATTCTGGCCTTCAGCAACAGAACTGACCGTCTTTGTCGTCATTCTCCCTTCTTGCTGCTGTTCAGGTGTCCCAGGCTTGACGCTCTTTCTGAGGCTAGTTGAACAAACAGGCTGCTCAGGTTCTTGAATCCCACCCCCTCATAATTCATTGTCAGCTCCTGGAAAGACTTCATTTAGTGAGGTGTTTGGGTTTTTGTTTGTTTGAATGCATGTTCATGAAACAAAAACATGCTGAGGCTTTGCCATGGTTTTCCTCTCTGAAATATGTCCTGTGACAGTATCAACAAGCAAACTGTGGCCTTGTTCTTGAAAGAAAAACAATTCATGTTATAACCGCTGTGCGCTTGGCTGTCCCGAAGTGTAAGCTATGCAATAACTGCCGCATTTTTCTTCAGAGAAATACCCTCCTCCTGGGAAGGTTGTTTGAGCGTAGATGAAGGAGAAAACCAGCATCTGTTTCATGGTTGGTTAAGGATGTGCTTCAGGATGTGAGAAGTTAGTGCATGGAGGTGGTCAGCCCAGGGCAGCGAAGAGCTGGGTGCTCAGACCCTTGTCCCTTTATCTCTGGTCCCCCCAGGTTAATGCATCCTAACCTAGGTAAAGCTGGTAAATGTGCTTGTGATCCTTTGGGGTTTCTTCCCCTAAATATCCTCTTTGCCTGGTGTTTGTCCCCTGCCTTGTCCTTCACGAGGGACCTGCCATTTTTGTGGCACTTGAGCTGGGGGAAGGTGGAACCTGAGACGTGTGATAGTGACCTCCTGAGAGAGGTGGTAGTTTTAGTCTTCATTTTAAGAAGGTGTTGTGGTGGATTTCTCTTCTCGGTTTTATTCAGCACAGCCTTTTGCTTGTTTCTGTTCTCTCCAGAGACTCGTGTCAGGGGCTACTGCCCTGCAGTCCCTACGCTGCTGGCTGCAGCAGGTCCATGTTTCCCAACTGCACTGCTCTGCCCAGGGACATTCTCTTCCCACCTTCACAGCCTCCTTCCTTCCCTTCCTCGGCCCTGGCAGGAGCCAGCATTATCATAGCAACTGTGGGATCATCTCCCTTGCAGATCTTTCCTGGGTGGTCATTATCCTTTGTCCATTGTCTCTACATTTCCACCAGTGGTGGGTCCCAATGCACTTGCTGTCCTTTGCCCAGTTGCCTTCCAACCTCCAAAAATTATTCTGAACCTAATTGGATTTTTTAAGTCACCGTTTCCTCCACTTTTCTCATTCTTATTTATTCTCTTCCTCACTGAATATATAGATGTTTACAAGTCAGTTTGAATTATCCTAATAAAACAAGTCCTTTGGCAAGGACACCAGAGATCTAATCTGATTTTTCCCCTGTCTCCCTCTGTAACTTCTGGCATATTAATTTCTGTGCCTTTGTTTTCTTGTGTGTCAAGAACAAAGGAGGAAAAGCCTGGACATGTGGAGAAGACAGTAAGTTTTTTAAGCACTACAAATGAAAGTATATGTATCCTGAATGTCTTAACAACATTTACTATTATTAGTAGTGCTACATTCCTATCAAACAGGAATTTATGTCAAATGAGGTTGGTGCTGTTGCACTTCCAGTGCTAGCTCAGAGCTTGGTTTCCCTGGGATGTGTGTTTGCTTTGATAATATTTCTGGCTAGTTGAACAGTTCATACGTGTTATCTGGAATGTCTTACCACGCTGCTGGCTGCTGTATGAGTAATCACGTGGGGCTTGACATGAAAATTGTGAACTCGTATCTGAATTTCCCCAACAAAGTTTAGAAGGCTTTGGCTCTGCAGTTGGTTTAGATTAGTCAACGCTTTCCTTAGAGCATTAGCAGTGATTTTCAACTTGATGAAGGTCTGGTCTTCCCCTCATCTTTTATGTTGCGTTCTACTTGAATGAACATCTGTGACATACGGCACTATTAAGCTGTTTATGAAGTTTACTATAATTGGTAAGACTGTGGCAGCTCTGGCTTTTTGAAGGCTGGAAGGTTCCAGATAGGAAAATGAATGTGTAGAGCAGTTGGAGGCTGTAAGGTGCAGGTAAAATACTTAGTGCAGTTGATCCTAACATCTTCATTTCCCTTTGGCGTGCACAGCACTTGTTTGCAAGAGCGCCTAGGGGCCCCAAATATATACATATACATATATATACATATATATATGTGTGTGTGTGTATTTAAAGAAATCCCAACAAAAATGAGAAGCCTGTAGCAGCGTAGCGTTATGCTAAAGCACAGAGACCCTTCGTGCAAGATGCAAAAAGAAACGGTGATATTCAAATTCTGAAGCACCGTTTGGCTTGGCCACAGGCAGCTCTCAGCGAAGGCTGTGTGCTGTGGCCGTGCTTCTCCAGGTGAGCTCTGCCGCTCGCCTCCGACAGCCGCCGTGGATCAGTGTCGCACACTTCATGCGGCTGGGATCCTATTTCAGACCTTGCTGCCAAAAAAACCCCTCTTTTGACTTTTAAATACGAGCAGGTTACCAGCCGTAGTTGCAGACCAACTGCACAGCTGAAGCAGAAGCGCGGTTTCCCGCCTGTTGGGTAGTGTTAACCACATGGAGCAAATAGTTTCTACTCTCCTAAAACTGCTCTGGCTTCCTGTTTGCTTTGTGGTGTAATTAAGTGTGGTGAGTTTGGGGTTGGTTTGTTTGTTTGTTTACCCCATACCCTAGCAAGCGGAGGGTAAGATGCTGCCTCTAGCCTTGTCTGTAGAAGCAGTGAACACAGCTCCACAAATGTTACTGTTTACTAAAATTGCCAATGTTTTTGTGGCTCGGGACCCAGGAGGGCAGGCACAGTGTTTTTCTCTCCAGGTGCTCACTGCAGTTGAAAGCATTCTCACCAGAGAATCCTCTAAATACCAAGGCACCGTGGTTACATCACTCCCTTGTTGTCATCATCCTCCTCTTTCTCCCTCTGTTCCTTTTTCCTCCCAGAGCTGGCCAGCTGTCTCATCCAGGCTATGAGCATGGGCTGAATTACTCATGCAGCAAACTGGGGTAGAGAAAGGATTTGGAAGGGGGGTGGTTAGGAGCTGTACAGCCAGCGTTTCCAACCACGTCCGCTGTGTAGAGGGATGCCGAGGCATAAGCAGATGTGCAGGAATGGTGTACCTGGAGCAGTGAAGGGAAGAAACAACTCCAAAAGAGATGTGAGGATAAATGCCAAGAGGTGCAGCTAAGAAAGGCTGATAATACAGACTAAGGGCTCAGAAAAAGTCTTTGGTGAAGAAAAGGGACACACAAGGAATGTATTCATGTGGGTAGTCATTGTAACTGGGGTACAGCCACAAGATGAAAAGAAAATCACGCTTTAGATTTGGCTTTGGTGAATATATAATAGACAGCAGCCCTTAACTGTAGCCAGGCACGGCAGGACTTTTATCCCCATCTGTAGAGGTTCTCCCCTCTCTCGCATGAGCTCCGGGCTCCTTATCCCACAAAGACTTGTACCCTGGGCCAGCAGTTCTGTCATGCAGAATGTCTGAAAGCTCATCATCCCTTTCCTCCTGTCCGTTTGTCTTTCTGCTGTCTACAGCCCTGTGTTAACTCTGAGTAGTGCCGCTGCGTGTCCTTCATAACGCAGGCTGAGAGAATATCCCTTCTTGTTTCCAGGTGCATTCATTTACGTATGGCAAATACGATACTTTTTAAATGAAAGTCAGTTTGTGTTACCCAACTATGTCAACATCAGTGTTAGATCCCAATTTTCCTTCTTTGCTTGATGTTTAGCCTGGAGTCAAGCTGTAGTTTCAGCACTGTCCCCTATTTATTATTACCGCGTGGCTCTGAACTGGGGACAGAGCTGCCACGTCCTCGTGGCAGAGATCAGCCCCCGCAATTATACAAAACGTGACCGTCCTTCTCTCCTCTGCACTCTCCTCAGGAGTCCCGCATAAAACTTGGACCATGGTGCGACAGTGGTGAACACCAGGCTGGGGCCTGGGCCGTTCGCCAGGCGGGACAAGGCTGACCCCTGACTCGGCAGGAGCCTGGAATCATGTTTTTGGCAAATTCACCAGGTTAAGTGGCATGGAGTGTGTGCCCGCTGTGTGGCAAAAGCTGAGAATACAAAATGAGCCTTTCAGAGTCTTCTGAACAACTCTGGGTAAATTTATACCAGATCAGTGCGGTGTGGAGATGGTGGTGGGTTTTGGTTTGTTGGGTTTTTTTTTTTTTGAACTGGCGTGCCTAGCACGTGCCTCGTATTGGATGTGTTTGAAATAACGCCCCGTGGCTAGCACTAGCCCTTCTAACCAGTGTTCTCTTTCTCTAAGTACTGTTTAGTTCTCAGTAACACAGGAAAAACAACTAACCGACCTTTCCCTTCTGTTCATCCTGGAGGTCTCGGATCTTTAGCAGGTTCTTCTGTCTTTCTGACTTTCAGTTCCTTTTCCCTTCCCTACAGTGTTTGTTGTCCAATTTCTCACAGGCCATGTGGGCAAATGTCCTACAAGCGTTCAGTACAGTCCTGTGTGTGAAACTTGGAGCTGATGAATAGAAAAGCTGTTGAAAAGGGGAAAAAAAAAAAAAAAAAGCAGAACAGAAACCAGAATTCCTGTAAACAATCTGTTAAAAATATCTTCAACACATGTCAGGGATGATGATTTAAAATAGACAGTTTCTGAGCTTTAAAAGGTCACATTAAGACACGATAGTAGATTCAAATGGAGTTGAAGAACAAATGTTTCAACAGTCACATTTTGTACTGATGTTAAGGTATCTGTGTTGCCAACTAGTAGTGTTCAGGGGGAAAAAAATGAGTCAGATGGCAAGAATAATGAGCTTTTCTTGGATTATAACATGGAAAAATATTATATATATACCATAATCACATGGCTCCAGCCATAAAAGCTTTAGGAAAAATGGTGATTCTGGGAGTTGTAAAATGGCAGGACCAGCTGAGGCAGCGCACTAATGCTGTCTCCTATAGCAAGACTGTTTCCATGTGTCTGGGTGAAAGAATTAAAAATACAGACCCGGGTTCACCATCTCTTATTAGCTGTGACCCAAAGTACAGTGGACACTTCTCTAATGCAAGAGGAGATGTGTGAAAAGAGAGAGATTTTTTCAAATGAGCAAATGGTCTTTGGATGTCTAATTGCTTCTGAAAATTTAATGAGACACAGGAGAGCGATTGTCTTTGAACGCTGGAAATGTTTCGTATCCCCATCTGCTGCCGCTTGGAACCCCTCATTTCCCGTGGCAAGCCGGAGGGATGCTCTGTGCAGAGGGTGGGTGATAGAGGCCCCGTGGGGTGTCTGAGAATCCGCCAACCCTTGAGGCATCTTGGGGCTCTGGTGGGCCCTTGTGCAACTGTTGGGTGCCTGGGTGGGTTCCAAGAGATCTGTACAGTGGGTTGGTGGAGGAAAGAAGTGGGTAGGTCACCTGCATGTCTTTGGTACCCTGCAGAGGGAGGTGTGTTTGGTTCCCCTCCCTGCCATGACTGGCAGGCGCCAGTGAAACCCCACAGGTACAACCTGTGGCTGCCCTGCGGGCACCTTGCCCACCTTGGAGGCGTTTCTCCTCATCCCCAGGTCCTCCCTTGGCATTTGCGGTCCTCCCCATCCTTATGGCACGGACGTTTTCCCCATGACCGAAGGAGCGCAGGACGGGGGTTGCCAAGGGAGCCCTTTCCGGGGAAGGCTGAATCCCAAACCCTTCACCTCTGCTGTGCCAGGGGCTCTCCCCACGCGGGGATCCAGGACGCTGGCGGTGCCCGCCTGCCCGGGCCGCGCTCTCCCGGGGCCGCCGCGCTGCCCCGGCTCCCCGGCACGGCTGGAGAGCGCGGGTGGGCGGCGCTGGCTCCCCGGGCCGCGGTGCCCCCGCCCTGCTCGGGGGATGCTCCGCAGCGGGGACCGGCGGCTGCAGCAGCGCGGGGCTCCCGCCGGGCCGGGTCACGGGTGGGCGGTGCGCGCTCGCCGCCGCCCGGCCCTTTGCAGGCGGTGCCGGGGTCGGCAGCCGGGAGCGAGCAGCGCAGGTGAGCAGCGGGGAAAGGAGCGGGGCCCGCCAGCGGCGGCCACCGGGGAGCCGCCGGTTGTGGCGGGCGC
>JAVSBS010016411.1:0-19754 GCA_033124195.1 Coracias cyanogaster | reverse complement strand
AAACCTGGTCCCTACACGTAGAACAGCTTCACTGAGTAACTGCTGGATTCTCCTTTGGCATTTAAATGTCAAAAGCTGAGCAACGTTTGAAAAGGCAACTCAAAAAGTGCTACCCAGCAAAATGGGAAAAATCGTTGACCCAGTCAAAATAAAATGCAGACATAGAGGAACAATCCAAGGTCAGATTTCACCCCAAATTTAGGGCCTGGATTCTCAAAAAAACATCACGCAACATTTCTCTCAGACTTGGATTTCACAGAACATTTTTTTTTTTTTTCTTCTCTGGAAAATGTTCTACCAAGAGAAATGTTTTTCCTCAGCCCAGCCGTGTGTGTGTAATACAAAACACGGTCTCCTGTATGTCCCAAGCGCTCCCCCAGTTTGCAAGTACATTGAGCACCAGTTTGGTGAAACAGGCTGGGAGCTGTCGGCTAGAACAAGCCACCTTTTAGAGGGAGGCAATATCTGGGACTGTACAGCGTAAAGAACACAGAAAAAGGAGAGCTTTCTCAAATCCTCTGGTTTTTTAATAATATAAGTGGATCGAAATTATTGCTTGAAGTGTTAATTTTCATTGCTAAGATGATGTCCTCTCTGTTAGGAGACACTTTGCGAGCAGGACGGGGGAGCGGAGCAGAGGCTACGCACCGTGCAGCTCACACCCGGCCGCCCCTTCTCAGCCTTAACACAGACACGACGCTAAGAAGACACGAGGGAAGGGGGGAGCCAGTGCTAGTTTATGGCACGCTGTCCCAAGCAATTCGTAAAACAGCGTGGTTTTTTTAAAAAGTCAAGTTAGTCTTCACAAAAGAGCATTGTACGACTGTTCTTTCCTGCGTGTGGTTGCCTGCTTTTCTAAAACCAGATTTTATTGCAGCAGTAACTACAGACTACCCAGAGCATCAGAAATTAGATACCTGAAGGGATGATCTCTTTTTTTATTTATATGAGATAAGGCTGAGACAGACCCCCCAACAAACTAGAAGGGGGAAAATGGAAGTAATCCTGTGCTTACCCAGCTACAGCAGATAGAGAAAATGTAGGAGAAAAACACACTGGCCACACCATTCCTGATGTGCAGTCATGGCAAAGGAGAGGACTGTGAAATTGGCCCGAGACCATCGCTTCGTTTGGGCATGCGGTCATAGGAGTTATTGTAATTTTTCATAGACCTGATCATGGGTTTTCCAGCAGTTCTTTAAAATGAAGCTGCTGTTGGAAATAAAGGTGCAAGTTGTTCAGTGTCAAGCCGTGCTTCAGAGGATTTGGAAGCAGCTCTTGTGTTCAGGTTGCCAGCGTTATTTCTTACAGGTACCAGCGGCTCCACAGAGAACCTTATTTAAATGGGAGTGGGGTGGCGAAGGTGAAGGCGCTGAACTCGGCATCAGGATCTCTTGCAGATTTTTTAACATTTTCAGAGTTTGGTGTTTTTCTTTCTAGTTTCAAATTTTCTGATGGATTAGGTAGATTATTTTTTAAATCTCTTGGAATTGATGGGAGATGTTTGAAAGAAAGGTGGAGAACCAGCCTCCCTGATGTCCATGGGCAAGGCTGTGTTTGCAGTTCTTACCTTTTAGGGGTTTTTGGGCTCAACTATTGGGACAAGGGGGACGAAGCAAAGCAATGCTGCCCAAGAATCATTTCAACACCTTGCTCTAGCTCACTGCTTGCACAGCGAGCCCCAGACTCCAGGTTTCTCCAATGTTCATATGTCGTCCTGGCTCGTGCTGCTGGCTTTTGCAAAGCCAACTGTGATGACTGTCTTGCTCTTGAA
Organism: Coracias cyanogaster; assembly: GCA_033124195.1. Taxonomy (NCBI): domain Eukaryota; kingdom Metazoa; phylum Chordata; class Aves; order Coraciiformes; family Coraciidae; genus Coracias; species Coracias cyanogaster. Next base: position 17,980 of record JAVSBS010016411.1, on the reverse strand, counting down.
TTTTGCCTTGCGATTAGAAGAGTTCACCCTCGCCTTTAGAGGCAGTGACTTGATTCTTTTCATCCCCAAGTGCTTGAGTTTCCTGTGTAGCCATGACCACTGTTTTTGGATATGGAGTTTGGATCTTGGCCCATCTCTAGCTGACTTAATTCAGTGTTTGTGATGTGAGGAGGCCACTATTAGTAGGCAAGAGATTGGTGTTGGCACGAGAAGATGAGAGAGAAGGCAGCTGAAGGATAGGATGCCACTGCAAGGTCTGAAATGGAAGATAGAGATCTGGTGTGCAAGCTGTGGTCTTTTCCAGCAGGAAAGTGGGTCTTTGTCTTATGGGACAATGCTACGGCACAAAGCCATCCTATATGCTTTGAGCAGGGAGCTTAACAAATGAGCTCATTTCTACTGAAACTCTAGCACTCTGAGCATATTACTACTATGGATTAATGTAATTTATTTTTGTCACTGACTGATTCATAGGGTGTTCTCTTGCAATTTGCAAAAGCACCTCGTGAATCATTTAAAGCAGGAATTATAAAATTAAATGCTTCGTTCCCCTTCTGACGCGAGCCCTTGGAGCCAGGCTATCTGGGGGAGGTGTGAGGTAGGGTGTGCACCAAGAGTCATGTCAGCAGTTTCTTCTCTCTCTGCTTATTTCAGAGCTTGGGGGACATTAGGATGCCAAGGAACCCACTTGCTCTGGTTTGTACACTCATGTTGCAGAGAGGGTTGACTCTCACTCCACAGCTTTGCATGGATTGTAGTGGATACAGCACTACATCCACTTTATGTGGCCGTTGCTGTTCTGTGTTCATGATCCGTTGCTACTTGGTGGGTTCCAGGGCTGTCCTGTCAAACAGCTTGCAGCCACATTTCCCAAATGGGAACCAGCTTTGCGCTCTCAGGTTTGGGTGTCAGACGGGCAGATAACCCTAAGCAGAGCCAACTCCTTTTGTGGACAGTGGAAACAGACTGTGGGCACCTCAGGCTGCCCAAACCTCCCAGCCGATGGACAGATGAGTGTTGCCTATTCCTTGTGTGACTGTCTTCAAAACTTGCTCTTGATTGCCGTCACAGTGTTGTGTAACTGGTAACTGCTACTCCATGAGCTGCTCTTCTTTCACCTCTGGAGCCAGTATTTCAGGAATTGTTGGCTTTCATTCTTCCTTCCTTCTCCTCCCTCCTGCCTCCCTTTGTGGTTCAGTGGCTGATTCTGTCTGTGCCCCAAAGTGCTTCAGTCAGCTGATGTTTTTTTTTTCCTTTGTTACCACCCTGAAATTTTGACATGGTGTTTTGGGGCTGGGTTAGGTGATGTGCTGAGTATCTCCAATCTCTAGCAGACAAACCCATGGGATCATCTTAAGCCTAAAGAGTACTTCTACTGTCCTTGTTTTGAAAGAGCTAATTAGTTGGATATTTCATTGAATTAACTGAGCCCTAGAAGGATGGGCACCTTCTAGCAGGTGGACCAATGAGTCTTGCTGACTTGTAAGAGAGCCACAACACTTCTACAGCATGATGTCAAAAATACAGTGTCTGAGAGAACCTGGGTCACCAGCCAGAAGCAGTGAATCTGTCTTACCTTTTGTGTGCCTTTGGCAAAGGGGCCTTGGAGAGTGGAAACATCAGCTGTTGTTTCTTTAGAGTAGTCCTCAATTTTCAGGGTTTTCTCTTTCTTGAAATGACTATACTGTAGCTTTAAACCCCCAGAATATTATAAACATATTGCAAGCATATGCCCTCCATGCAGAAAACCACAAAACAATAAACCTAATGTTGAAAACCACATTAAAACGAGGAAAAATCACTTCGCTAATGTTTTGTTTCATATAATTTTTTAAGACTTGGAGTAGAGTTGAGTCCATTTTCTTGGCTGCTAATCAAAGGGCTGGCATGCTTCACATAGGAAAAATGTAAACTTCGGAGGGCCAAGGTTTTTACTTTGAATGCCCCTTTCAGACAGTGGGTTTTATGGGTTAACAAATGTTGGGCAATCCTTCTCTGACAGGGACAATCAGTACATGGGTATCTGAGAGTAGCTGAGTTCCCTTTGGGGGACCTGGAATCACTTAGATCTTGTTAGCCCAGTGATTAGGGCTGTTGAGTTTTCAGTGTGTCACCGTTTTTGTAACCTGTTAAGGAAATAAACAATATTTTCAAAGGGAAATAAATGAACGTGGATTCCTCAGTTAATTGCATTCATGTCTTCCTAAATCGAGATGCTTTATTTGGATTTGCTGGAGGGCTACAGTTCTTGTCAAAGGCTGATTGATTTGGACTTTTCTGTGCCTTCATCTGGATCTGATTCCATCTTGGAAAGTCGACTAACAGCAGAAACATCTGATAAAAGGGCTTTTCACTTGGAGCCCTTTACAACTGTAATTGCAAATTATCAGCCTGAATTAAGATAGAGGAAAATTATTAGTAAAAAGGTACTTGGCTCAATAAGCTCCATATATCGTAATTTTATGTAAGAATCTTCTGACTGCTTTCACATTACATCCTCTGATTATTCAGAAGCATGCCTCTTGGTCTCAAACTCAATTACAGGATTTCCTTTGTCCATGTGATCACCTCTGGTTTTAGCATTTGTAAGAACCTTTTGAAGGTTTATAAAATTTCAGGAGGCCAGGGTGCAATGCTGATCACATGTGCTCTGCACTGGTCTTTTCACCGCCTGGGTTCTCCACAGTGTGGAGAACTCACTTGAGTGCCCAAGGGACTAGGGAAGGCTCCAGGTGAGTTGGCTGCACAATTAAGGCAAGACAAGGATTTCGCAGATGCCATATTGGAAGAAACCAGCGGTCCCCTTGGCATTTCCCAGCACATGATGGAGAATCGCCTGGGTACCCAGGAATGGGAGAATACGAAGTGGGGATGCCTAGTGTTGCACACAGTCAGTGATCAAGAAGCCACTTGCCTCCTGCCTGGAAATACAATAAGAAAATAAAATAAAGTCAGAAAGACTCATGCTGCTGAAGGTGCTACCGAAGGGTGCTATGGAGATGTGGGTAGTGGGAGAGTAGAGACTTTTAGCTCTTCAGTTCCTTGTGTTAAGGGTTTCCATGGGATTGGGCACCTGATTCTAGCTGCACCGCTGGGTTTTGGTACCAAGGATCCTTCCTTGAAAGTGTCAAATTATTGACTTCGTGTGGAATGTGATCCAGAGACTGTGAGAGCCCTGAACTGAGCAGTCAGTAGATGTCAGTAGAAACTGAACCATTTCTCACCCTGTGGGACTGGGCTCTTCCTGGGAACTCACCAGAGCTGGTAGCGTATTTGCTGAGTGTGTTTCACATCTTTTCTTAACGACTTGGTGATCCTTCTCCTGGTCAATATTCTTTCTTGTGCGCACACTCCTAAGCAAACCCCGTAGGTACAGATTCTTCAGTTTCCTTGGCTTTATTTCCTGGGCACCGACCTTCTGTCTAGCTCTGCAGCTGGCCGCTGGCCCTTCTGTTGGCTGCCTTTCCTCCGCGGGATCTGCTGCAGCAGCACCTGAAGTACAAGCTGGTCAATGTTCAGAGCTATAGCTTTTGGTCTTGGGTTGTGCTCTCCTTCTCTCAGACCTCCCATTTGCTCTTGTGGTGAGCCTGGCTGTACATACCTTGAATAAGGTATGTGTCATCTTTACAAACACATACTCTGCAACCACATTGGTCTGGTGGAGTTCTGCTTTCCTGTTTTGACTCCTGAACCTGCCTGGGTTTCAGTTTTAGTTATTCTAGCTGTTCCTTAAGGATTTCCCACTTTTTTTCTGTGGTTAATTTCCAAGACATCCTATGGAGGCCTCATCGATATTCTCCAGGGCACTTTGAATCTAGCTGCTCTAAAGTAAAAAAATCTGCATACTCCTTTCTCAAGTGCATACTGTCTCCTGAAGAGCTCCTCAGATCTACTGATAAGATCAGAATGCTGCTAAACATCTGATGTGTGTAATTACGCCTAGCCTGATTTTGAAGATTAGGAGCACCACAGTATTTGCTCATGTTGGCTGCTCAGCAAGTCACACTGGGGAGTTCCTCTTCTCCTGACACACGCTCACTCCTGCCTTGCTGTGCCGTTAGTGTCATCTCAACCAGCGTCTGAGCATTGGAATTTTGGAACAATCGGAGTCCTGGCTTCAGCCTCTGATTTTTTTGTTTTGGTTTTTGGGAGTTTTGTTTGTTGTTGTTTTGTTGGTTTGTTTTTTTTTAAAGATGTGTAGCAACATCCCTAATCTATAACCCAAATTTAGTATCATGAACCTCTGTCCAAAAAAATGTCAAATCAGAAGTCTTTAAGCTGTTTCCTTTCCTCTCTGGGTTCTGTTCTTCTATCTGTCTCTCCAGCAATAGCCATTTGCTCTCTCCATCTTCAGGGAGTCTCTGCAGTGGGACTGAGGAGGGTCTGGAGCGTTATGGCCACCTTTTTAGAGGACAGAGCCAGGCACCTGGCACACTGGTGCTTCTCATCTGCTGTCTCACACTGCCAACATTCCCTTTGTGCTAACGATCCCAGAAGGTGTTTAGTTGCTTTGATTGAAAATATCGTCAAACAGGGAATGAAGTGTAACCACTGTGGAAGAGTCTGCTGGCCTCTTTGGGGAGCGGTGAGCAGGTGCTGGGGTGGGAGGACGGGCTGAACCGTGTCACTGAGCGCAGTCCAGGGAAGCTGCTGAATCACAAACCACTGGGGACTGGGAGGGTTTCCAGTACCAGTATTGCTGTGTGCTTGTCTGCTTCTTGTGCGCTTCTGCAGGCCATGGCTATCGGCTGCTATGGAGGTGGGATCAGGAAAGCTGCGACATGGCTCAGGCCGTGTTCTTATAGGGGTGTTTCATATATTAAGCTCCGTGTGCAGAAGGAAGGAGTGATTCTGTTACTTACCGTGACTGGCATCTTGTTCAGCAGGTGGCAATTTGAGCTATTGCTTATCCCCCCCATCCACTCGCAGCCAATGTAAGCGGCCTTAGCACAATTCCTGGGCTTTGCTTGAACCCCTCCTTCCTTCTTCACAAGGCAAACCAAACCAAACTAAGGGGGTGCTGGCACTCACTTATCCCTTCCTGAACACATCATTTCAACAACTTCCCAGGCAGGACTGCAGGACTTCTTTGTGAGCAGTACTCTGACAACAATTATCTCCTTTTCCGCATTTCAACTCCTGCTCTTCACTAGGAAGCCTTTCTTTCTTTAACCCATTACAACAAGATTGCCCTGTTCTTAGGCAGAAGGTTAATTTGTGTAATCCTAGGTAACCCAAGGTCCTATATTTTGAGCCTTACCTGTGTTTCTTGTCTATTTTTGTTGAAGAAAGTGTTGTATGACAAAAGATAGAAATTGTGCATCGGAGGAGCCATTGAGTGGCAGCTGCCTGATGAAAATGTCTTGATTCCCGCGTGTCCTGGTTGTGATTTGAGGTAGACGTAGATCAAGTTTACTAAGCCAGCTCAAGTACCTTGAATCACAAGGATATTCAGAGCTTAATCCAGAAGATGTAGCTCAGGTCTGTCTCAAAGTCTCGTGCACCAGATTTACAGAGTGTGGCGGATTTTTTCTTTTTTTCCATGCAGTAAATTTTCCCAACTGTCGCAGTTTTGGATTGGATCTGTGGTTTTCTTTTTGGAGCACTTCTTTTTCCAAACTGCCCTTGACCCGTGGCCAGATGTACATCCCGCAATGCAGATGTCTGAAACAACTGCAGTCTATGGGCAAATGGGGCAGGAGGAGCGTGTTCTGCCAGTTCCCCCTTCTGCTTGCCCAAGGACAAGGAAATCCCTCGTGCAAGTCTGGACAGTTTATCGCTCCTTTTTCTTATTCCACAGTGACTCAGCAGGTTTCAGAGGAAGCCTAGATTTTCATCTGGCGTGGAAGGAAAAACAGTTACCTTCCCATCACAGTTCTTTGGAGGAAGGATCTAAATTACCATCCCAGCTGTGTATAATGTTCGCAGGAGAACAGGATACATCCTGCCACCGTGCCAGCTCCCCTGCCGCCTGCCCCCAGTTCCTGTGCAGATGAATAGGAAGTGAGTAAGTAAGTGGCAGCCTGTTGCAGACCATCCCAGCTGCTGGAAGCAGCTCGAGGTGCCGTACAGTGTGTAACTGCGTTGCGTGGAAGAACAGCCATCGCTTATTCCCTTTTGTATCGTCTGCTTGGGTCGCTGTTTGATGTGCGGTACCTCTTCCATCCAAGACTTGGCAGTCTGTGGTTTCCTGGTTCATTCAGCTCTTTTTTCAGAGATAGAGACAACGATGTTGGGTGGTTTTTTTCTGTGGGTTTTTTTTTTTTTTTTTTGTGGAGGAGAAGTCATTGGTAATCCATAATTTTGTTCTCAGTTGAGAGCAGCAAAACTTTCCAGGAAAGGATGAGTGCCCCTTTGGCATGAGAATTAGTGGATTTCATTGTTTCTGGTTTGTTGCCTGACTTTTTGGAAATTGCTCTTACCAGATTCACTGGGATACAGAGAGACTGAGGACTCCTGGAAATCACACCTCCCGTATCTAAGTTAAGCTCATCTCACCAGATCACTAAAGTAACTAAACTTTAAGTGGCACATCAATGTCATCCTTAAAGTGACTTGCACCTCACACTGCGTTTCCTTTTGATTAATATCAGATAATGATTTAATCAACTCTTTTAGTAACCAGCACATTCCATTCCTGGCTGGAAGTTGTAAACCAGAAATCTCTACAAAAGGATGTAAATAGAAACCTACAGAATTAATTTGTCAGCCAAGAGGTTCTAGTTTGTCACAACTGTTACTCTACCATAAGAACGTGTTTTTGCAATTAGAAAGAAATGCTTACTCCAAATGTTGTGTTGTGTTAAACAGGAAAAATATGCTATCAGATTGGAACTCAACCTGGGGTTATGGTGGGAGTAATTAAATAAACCAATAAAGGAGAAAGTAAGAAAGGATTTTTTAAAGTAAATCCATTCAATGAAACAGTCCCCAAATATACTGCATATGTAAGTGAACATAAAACAAATACAAGGTAAGCCAAACAAAACCAAAACAAAACCAGAATCAAGGTGGTAAGGAATCATATTAAAGGAAACTGCCAAATATATTGGGGAATTTAGAAAAAAAACCAAACAGCAGTGTTGGAAAGCACTTTCTAAGAGGGGCTTACACTTCTGACATGGTGAGTCTGACAGGGCTTCCCATTATTTTGGGGTTTTGTGTTGGTTTTAAATACGTGCTCTATGTGTTTTGACCAAATATACAAATAGGTGAAACAAAGAAAATTATAAGCTTGAAAGGAAACCAATTCAATTTAATTGAAGAAGAGTTTGACAGAAGGAAAGAGTTTGTGTTAGATAGAAACAGTAGCTAATACATAATTTGGAGAAAAATGGCCAAAACCAGATACTAGTATAACCCTTTTTTAAAAAAAGAAGAGCTTACAGCAGCTCGAACCTGAGGTGGAGGGGCTCAGGCTCCAGAGAAATCTCACAAAGCTTCACAGGAGGTGGGAGCACTGGGGCTGCACCAGTGCTGTTACTGGGCGAGCCGGTACCCAGCCGCGCTGAGCCGAGCTGCGTGGGCTAAACCAAAGTAAGAAGTGAAGGAAGTCGTTGCCTTGTCACTGACCCAGTTCAGATAAGTGCCTGATAACTGGAAATAGTGGAAAATGAACTGATGAACTGTGCAGATGAAGTAACTGCACATTTTTAAGGAACTGGTTAAACAAATGTACAAATCGCAGCTAAAGCAAGCAGATGAGATGTTTGCAAGTTCCCAGCTCTAACTGCAGAGTATAATTTATGTTCCCAGTGCGGTAAAAATGGGAGCATTTCTATGGAATGAGCTAAAACCTTGGGGGAAAGTTGGGATCTCCCAAAATGTTGTGGTCCACGGTGCAGTAGGCTCCTCAGCTGAGGGGAAATTGCCGTATAATTGTAGCTTTGAGTGATTAAACCTCTGAATGGTTTATAATCATTAATCTAAATGTGCTCTCAAGAATCCTGCGTATCTGCTTGGTCTGCAAACTTCTCCGGGTCCTTTGGCTTGGTTGATTGGGTTGCAGCAGTGGGTGCAAGCGCGTGTGCATTCCTGGGGCGTGCTGGGACCCGTGGCCGGGAGCACAGCGGCGTAGGCGGTGGGCACTTTGGTCCGTGTGCTCTCCAGTCTTTCAACATCAGTATGCATGTTTGAAACGTGGCTTTTTGGACGTAAGCGAGCAAAATTAAATGTAGCGTTCAATTTGAGATGAGCCGCTGATTTAAATGAAACACACAGAGATTGCCTGAAGTGGTTGTGGAGCCTCCAGCATTGGAAATCTTTAAGAACCACTTAAGCAAACATGTCAGGAATGATAAGAGCAGAGCTGATCCTGCTTTGGGACAAGAGGCTAGGCAGATGGCCTCCCAAGGTCCTGGCTCCATGGCTGGAGGTCAGGGAGACAGCTCAGAATGAAATAAAAAACAAAATTCAGACCTCTGCAGACCAGCTCTGGCCAAGAAACACGCCCATTATTAGCAAGTACAAAAGAAGAATTTGAGCCACTTGCGTTTCATGAGCCTAAGAAAAAAAAAACAAACCTGAAATAGCATCCAGTTGTTTAAGTGACTCAGATTTTTGCATTGACAGTGTGCTTGGTAAGCTACATTGTTTTGAATGATTTGCTGCTCAGTTCTGTGACATTTATTGCTTTTTGGATGAAAAGGAGAAAACTCCCCTAGGTCTGTTTAGAATTTGTTCATCTGTAATTTCCACGTATGTTTCCTTATTTAGCGGTTGGAGTTGGAAGTGTGTGTTGGCATTCCCTCCCTTCAAATTTATTGAGTTACGCTCAGAAGAGCCTCTATTCCTCTCGGTTGGGCAATGTGTACAAAAAGGCTTATTCAGCAGTTGCTAAATAGGTGATAGGTATGTGTGGTTTCTTTCCCTTTAGTTCTCGGTCTTGTTCCCAGCCTTCCTTACAATTGCATTTTGGAGTTGCCTCACTGCGTGTTGCAAATGGAGAACGGCCTTTGAGGAGTTGCCCCAGAAGGACCGTGCTGAGTGCCAAGGTGCAGCCCACTTGTGGCTTTCAGCCACACGTGGCACAAACACTGTAAAAGTGGCTGGTGGGGTGGTGGGACTGGCAATGGGTGTGCCGGGGAGGGAGCTGCTGGCGAGCCCCGGCTCCCAGCTGCGGGGAACGGAGCCAGCAGGGGCTGGGGAAGAAGTTGATGTCATTGGGTTGACCTGGGACCCACCCACGCACATGCCCGGCCCCACCGTGGACATGTGGGAGATGACTGTCATCTCCCGCTTGTGCACCGCTCCTGGAGCGCCTCCTCCCTCTTTCTCTCAGAGGTATTGTGGCTGGTGACCTGCTGCGTTCAGCCATGGGAAGGGTTTGGGATGAGGTTTGTAGGTTCAGGAAGGTCAGCATCTTCTGGTGTAGCCATCCCAGTCCTGTTGCTGTTTTTCCTTAGTATTTTGTTGTCTAGACAATCCTCTACCAGTTTGTCTCAGTATCGAGGGCTTGTATGTGTTTCATGACACCCGCACTGGAGGTAGGACAAGCAGCACGCCCGGGCTGGTTCCTGGGACACCTTCTTTGCAGCAAGGCTTTACCGCAGGTATTTTCGATCCAGTTTGACTGACAGCTCTGGCTATTGGTGCACCCCATCACTGTCACACTGCAAAAGTCAAGCTACGAGTGGCTTCTCAGATAGGGAGTTTGAGTCTTTTTTTTCTTTCTTTCTTTATTAGGGTATTTTTTTCCTAGTTAAAGATTCTTGAAGTTGAGAGGTGAGATCAATGTTAGCACAGGAGAGGGATGTTGATTAGAGCCTAATTCAGCTACTGGTGCTCACTGAAATGCTTTGTCCCACTGAGGAGAAGCGAGAGCAGCGGAAACTACGCACGTCCCTAGAACCAGACTTGCTCTTGCAGAGAGAGGAACTTGGGCGAATAATTCCACAGCAAGGTACATTCAGATTATGAACGTGGGTGTACATGCCCACCTTCCAGCTGGCTTGCTGACTGAGGAGACATCAAAGACCACATAAGCAATAAGCTCCAGATAGAGCCCATGGGCTCCAAAAGCCTCTACCAGAATCGTGAGCAAAGGTATAGAAGTGCCAACATTCAAGTAATTCTTTCCAAGATGCTGCCAGAAATGATTTAATAATGCTCCACTCCTCGTAGTTTTTCCTCCTTGCTGTTCATTTCTGGAGAAAGTCCTAGTGGCATTTTCTGGACTCTATGTACATCGATTGAGATGAGGCTTGAATTTCCTCTCTTTCCTGCTGCACTATTCCAGTCCATTGCGAATCCTCATTCCCCACCCTCCGCAGGCTAGTGAAAATTTCCGTTCTGACCACAGCGACTTGGGTGTTAGTAACTCATTTAAGCTCTTGTAATTTCCTCTGACAAGTGTCTGGCAGAGCAAAAAGCTCTTTTTCTGTGCGATTTGTCAGTGTTTTTGCTCCTAGGTGAGGCCACTCTGTAGGTCAGCCAGGAGAATCTGGTGCTGCTGGAGGCTGCAAGGGATTTTAAGCTACTTTATGTCTATGTGCTTGTATTGCCTGTTTATAGGTAGACCACTTCTGACCCTCTGCAGAGGTTCTTTGAATCCACTGTATAGCTTAACCTTTCTGGTAAAGCTAGATGGTGACTCAGAAGAGCTGGTGTTTAGTGTCAGGCTTTGCTATGTGCTTCCTAAATGTCCCTCTGTGATGTTCTCTGGTCTATGATGATGAAGGTGGGAGAGAGCCCCCATCTCGTGTGGTTGTGGAATTTCTTCTGCTCTGTTTAGACATGGAGTTCCTGGTTGTGTTTGTTCCTTGACTTTATTTAGCTGTCGCACATGGCAAGGTTAGAGCAAGTGGTTCAGTGAGTGGCAGATGCTGATTATAAGAGAAAAATACAGAAATAAGAAGATGCACTTGAAGTATGTGAGTACAGCTTGTCTGCAGCAGTTTGAAGACACTGTAATTCAGTTATCCTTGAGATCCTTGATAGGATAAGGGATAATGGCTTTAAACTGGAGGAGGGAAGATTTCAATTAGATATAAGGAAACAGTTCTTCACTCTGAGGGTGGTGAGACACTGGCCCAGGTTGCCCAGGGAAGCTGTGGATGCCCCATCCCTGGATGTGTTCAAGGCCAGGTTGGACGGGGCCTTGAGCAACCTGGTCTAGTGGGAGTTGTCCCTGCCCATGGCAGGGAGTTGGAACTAGATGATGTCCTTTCCAACCCAAAGCATTCTATGATTCTATGATCCTACCTAGGTCATGCTAGGCTACCTGCAAACTTTTGGAATAAGTTTGAAGAGTTTAGTTCATTGGCTTCAGTGTGTGTGTGTTTGGGACAATCTCATTGCGTACACACAGGCTTAGGGCCCTTCTTTTTCTTTTAGTGTAGCTGATAAAATGCAGGTAATAGCAATTTTAGCTTACAGAACTCAAACCCCCAAAACATACTGCAAACAAGCAAAGAATGTGTTGAGTTCCCTAGTAGGAATGTAGGAGTTTTGATCCAGGAGGATCTTTGTCTGCAGGTTCTCAGCAGGGATCCCTGTTTTCAGGAGAGTGTTGCACATATGAAAGGATCAAGGAGCTCAAAACTCTCGGCAGCCTCAAGTGTCCTAAACCCTAAAAATGACGGACATTTGTTCTGAGTGAGCACTAACACTGTGTATGCTGGTGGCAGCGATTGCCAACTTCATGCTCACCTTTGACACCAGCAGTCTGGAGTCCCTCAAGTCGAAGACTGAAAAACCGCCAGCAGATGAAACGCTCGTGGACAAATGCTGACCTTGTGGAAGAGCACAGCCTGTCTGCCCTGGCTTCTGCGCAGGAGAAACTCGTGACCCCTCTCTTCAGGAGCGTCAGCAGGATTCGAGAGAGCTGAGACCTGTCTAGAAAGGCTCCCTTTCTAATCAGAGCAGGAGGAAAGGCTTCCCCGAGGGTCTGTTCAGAACAGGAGCTGATAAAGATCCAGAAGGTGATTTCACTCGTCTGTCCATTGATCACAGGCAACCTAGGGAGACCAGACCAAACATAGACATGCAGGCTGTGTCCCAAGGTTATGTGATACAACTACTCTTGCTCAGAAGGAGGTGGGGTTTTTTTGAACTCCTCTTGATTATGTGGTCAGTCTCTTTAATTCCTTTCTCTGCTGCATTATGAAGTGGGATAAAATCTCATCTCCCTTGCTTTTAGGGGTATTTCCTGCGTCTCCCTTCCTCCCAAATGCCCCATTTCTTCTTGCCTTATGGTTTGAATATGTTGGAATAGGACTGGGGCGGTGTGTGAAACCACTAATACGCAGCAGCATTTAGGAGGATCAGAGATCTGTGGTCCAGAATGCAAATATATGCTTTAAAAATGTTCCACTGAGTGGGAAAGTAGAGAGGATTAAAGCTTCACTTCCTTTTTCTTTTTATGAGCCTAAGTTATTTGTCAGTTGGAAACATGATAAATTAGACAAACATTATTCTTTCCCTCCTCCAGGTTGGATGTTCTGCTTTGCGTTTTACAGTGCAATGAATAACTAAGCTTCATTATCACCAAGCTGTCAGCACTGGAAAGCTATTGCAAAGCTCCTTGCCTGGCTAATTGAATTGAGTGTGCTGTGCGCCTGATTCATCGTCCGGCGCATTTGTTATCCAGCAAAAGATGACTTTGGTTGGAACGTTGCTGCTGCTTGGTGTCCACTGTTCTCTTTTCAAAGCTTTACCACCATCGGGTATCTGTGTTGTACGGTCTTGATAATGGTATCGTGAAATGAGTACAGCAGGGACCATTTCATCATCTCAATTACGTGATTGAAAGATGTGGGGAGATGCAAAAGCCACTGAGGTTAAGAATACCGTGATGTATAAATAGCCTTGGATAAGTGTAAGCATCAAATTGAATGCAGATGGGCGTGTGGACTTTGCAAGCGGTTTGCTTAAGAATGTCTACACCATACACCAAACCATGCATCTATCATGGTAAAACTTCAGTGTTTGTCAGCAGGGCTGAATTATAACAAAAATACCTAATTCGTACATAATATTTTGCATGAATCATTGAAGAACTTTACTGCGAAGGATGGCATTGTGATTCCAGTCTTATGTCTAGAAAATGGGGGGCACAGAAAGCCCTGGATTTAAAGCAGGTCAGATGGGAGCTGGGGAGAAGACCTGCTTTAGAGGCAGCTCTGTTCTCAAGCCTGGGCAAGGATGAAGGTGCTCTGTTTTCCAAGGAGCATCGTGGCACGGAGCTTTCCTGAGGGAGCTTCTGCCTACAGTAGCCGATAGGAAAACATGAGCCTTTGGGCAGAGGCTTGAGATCTGCTCAGGGACTGTCCTCCTCTTGGGAACCGGTGCCAGGGTCCTTCCCCTCTGAAGTTGGGTTTGGAAGCTCTCCCTGGCATTCCTGTGTGCTTGGAGACTACCTGGAGCTGCAGCCTCACACTCTCTGCATTGACCGTTGCTGGGTTCATTGAGTTATGGGTCTGCAGGTCTAAGGGCTGGAGACAGCTCCTTGGTTAAGTCTGGACCACTCACTCTTGCCATGCTGAGGTTTCATTTCTCACCTCAAGATTAAATCTGAGATTTAATGTTTGGTGGGGTTTTTTTTGCTTTGGTTGTTGGTTTTTTTTTTCAGTGACTTAGTCTTCCCAGTGCTTTTGGCAAACTGGTTAGCTTTGATGTTGGTCTTAGCCAGACGCTCTCAGGAGATGAAACGCTGCCCATCCCAATCTTCCCCTGCGGTTTCATTTAGCAAAGGAATTTTTGAGTAGGGTCTTTGAGTTGCTGCTTTCAAGTGGTGAGTGTAACCCTGAATTTATAAAGCCTCTTAAGTCACCATCAGGCACGTGTTCCTTTAGTACGTGATTGCCTTTTCCAAGACTGGAGGAACAAAACCGGGGAGGATGGAGTCAGCCTTTGGAATCTTTATAAATGGGCAGTGGTCATCTCCAACTTAGGTGTGGTATGAGTGTCACCATTGTAGAGGGATAATACTAACAGATTCTGCTTTTGAGACTAAAGCCTGCAAGGCTTTGTTCCTTCTGCAGTCTTGTTTTCAAAGACATTGGGGCAACACAGCAAGAGGAACGTCTTTCCACAAGGCTCCAATCCATCTGACCAGCAGCAAAATTGCTCTGGCTGGGGTTTCAGTTTGGCTTGTGAAACAAGAGATGTGCTTCAACAGCTGGGATTGAATACAGGAGTGTATGAAATTTGCAGTTGCAGCTCTGAAGATTTTGAACAAGAGCTTTGATGCTTCTCCGAAAGGTGTTATTTTTAAGTGTCAATAGCAAGAAGTGATCTGAGCAAGAGGCAGTACAGACTGCATAGACAGGAAACGTTGTATGAAAAGAGTGGGGAAAAAAAAAAAACCAGCTGAAAAAGGGAATGATAGGAAACCAGCATAGCAGCACTTGGTGAGCGGTTCTTCAGTAATTTAGAGAAGGTTATACCTGTTCTAACTCAGCATTAAAATCAAAATCATGGGGTAAGTTCTGAGCTGTAACATTCCCCTGTGGTTAGTAGCAAAGTTTATTCCAACAAGCTAATGGGTTTTTTTTAGAGATATCTTTGGTCTCCTAAAGTCAAACTCGTGGCTTAAAGTTTTATGGCTGGCTGAGGTACCAATTTTCATTTTCAGTATATTTCCATAGTGTGTAATTTTTATGGCTATGCTAGAATTACTGATGTTTGTGCATACTTACCAAGTTATTTAAATACCCTGGTGACTTTTAGCCCAAAACACACACAGGCTCTCTTGGGAAGTGCCTGCTCCTCACACACAGTGGCCTCGTGGTGTGTATCGCAGGAGAGGTTGGAAGTGGAAGCTGAGAACAGAGGCCCTATGCTGAGTGACTAAGACAAATTACAAAAGTTATGTTATTTCTTAGCCTGCATCCAGGAAACTCTGCAGTCAGTGAACCTTAGGAAAGACCAACAAATGCAAGATGCTCTTGGTGATTTTTCTTTGTGCATTGTTTGCTGTGTTTTGTTTCCCAATTTCTCCTGGTTTTATTTTTTTGCTTTGCATCCTCACTCCATGTTATAGCCCCAGGCCACCACCAAGCTACCTTGGTGGAAGGCAATGGGAGAAGATAAAAGCTTGGAACACTTGGTTGCCCTCATGTTTCTCTTACTGTGCTCTGTTGGGAAGCAGAAGAGTTCCTTCTAGGCTGAAGGAACAGCCACCGCTGATGAGAGGGACAATGAAGCATTGAGCTCAGGCATGGACATCTTAGCAGGAGGCCAAATGGAAAGCTTTTGCTTTTCGAATGGAGGTTGCGGGTGTGGGCAGTGGGTGCCCAGCCCCGTTCCACTGCCCAACTCAAACCAAGAATCAGGACAGGGCCTGCAGAGAGGCCTCCTGTGAGGATGGCTGAGCTCCAGGCCTGGTAGAAAGCCCTGTCAAGAGGGTTCCGGTCCACTCTCATTTCTGTGGCGATGACAGAGCCTGCTCATCACGTCTTCAGAGTGCTGCTGCCTGCTTTCCTTTGCCTGTGGTCAGGCGAGGGGCTCCTCCCAGAGGGATGCCTTTAAATGGCTTTTTGTTTTCTTTCCAGGTCCCTACTTAGAAAAAGTAAAAGGAAATGCTTCAGTGTGTTGTGGTTTTAAAATTTCGTTTAAAATAGATGACCACTAGCTGGTTTGTGCAGTTGGTGAACTTGAGATCTCTACGACTTTGGTAGATATTTAATATTTGAGTATTTCTGTCAAATGGATCATAACAGTGAATGTGCCATGGGAATGCTTGCTGCTTTATTTAATTATCATACGAAAAACACCCAGACTACAAATTAGTCTGTCTAGCAATGCTAGTTAAAAAGCAGGACAAGTTTTCATGCTCATTTTCATGAAAAATTCTTTCCTGTGCAAATTTCTGAATCTGGACCTTTCCAAAGAAATATAATTATTAATATCTCAATGAAAGGAATGAGATGATGTTTGACTAGTGACCTTTCCATGCTGCTGGGAACGTAGTTTGTATTTTTAATGTTATATGAAATCAGCAACCACTGACAGGTTCTGGCAGTGACTGGTACCTGCCAGGTACTGTGGGTGAGCCCAGGGACAATTCAGAGACTTTTAAGAGGATTTTCAAAACAGCTGTAAGAATTTTGACTCCTGGGCACTAAGGAAAATACGTTCTTTATGAACTAAGGCCGTCCACAGTGCTTGTTTCCCAGGCTGCCTCATTTATTTGATAATTTGAGACAATGTTGGATTAAATTTCATCTTCCAAGCCCTGTCTGCTGAAGCTGCTCGCCAGCACTGTCATTTATCAAGGGTGCTACATGCTATCCTCGTTTTGATTGCTGATCTCTGGAAACCACTAATCGAGGGCGAGAGAGCAGAAAGGAACAACAGAAAAAGAAGAGGGGAAAAAAAAAAGTAAAGAAAAAAAATCAGCATTTGTTCTTGGAGGCGAGGAGCGCCTAGTTAATCCGCTGAGCCCTTCAGTCTCCAGAAGCCAGCCTCTAACCCAGAGGCCTGTCAAAACCAAGTTCTTTCCTAATGAAATACTGAAAGAGAAGTAAATTTACAGCTTGCTTAGGGACAACAAGAAGCCTTTCTGTGACTGTCCGCGCTGGACCCGCGCTCGCTCTCTCTGTTTCTGATTTTTTTGTTTTGGATGCATCTCCAAACAATGATTTAAGATAAACACCATGAGCAGGAAAGCTTAGCCAAGTGGCTGAAATTACTGAACCTTTGAAGACTAAACACATGCAGGATCAATCTCCCCTGTAGCTGTGGCCTTTCCTACTGAAACTGGCTCATTTCTTGCTGTTACAGTAAAAGTTTCTGGAAATCCCACAAGGCCTTCCTGAAAGACTGATAATCCCTTACCTGCAGCAAACTCTAATGTGTTTTCCTTCAGGCAAACTTGCAAGCCTTCCTTGTTGGACTGCATTTTTTTTCTCACCAGTTTAGGAAAGGGTATGGATTAGTTGAATAACTCATGGGGTCATCCAGAAGGTGTTAAAGCCACTGATGTCTTTGAAAGCCATTATCTGAAGCAGCCAGAGGTTGGGTGCAGCTTGGCCGGTCGTTGGCTCTACTGTTGCGACCAGTAACTTTAGTAATTGCACAAGGAATCTTCTGTAGTGACCTTCATCTGCACTTGACCAGATAATTTTCAAATGCACAGAGACTCTTTTTAGCCACGTCACGTGTTTGCCAGCCTCTGCGTGTCTGGTTTGGGAAGTGTTGCTGCTGTGGCATGTGTGTAGTTACAGTAACGGCATGGGAAGAGCTGTACATTTATTTTCATTTTATTTCCATATTGACTTTGTAGAGAGGATTCACTCTGCAGTGGCTCTTGAGATACTGTGCAGTGATGCTCATAAATCAGCATGTCACTAGTGACTGAAGCTGAGCTGAGCTGGATGCTGCTGCAGCCTGGTGAGACAGGAGGTCTAGCATGGAAAACAGGCACCGGAGGTAGAAGCAGCGGGTGTTCTAACCCTGCACAGCCACGAGCAACCTGCCTCAGGTTCTTCTGCTCCACTTCCCACATGGCGTGTTTTAGGTGGAGGGTGCTACCAGTATCCAAAATGATGGTGAATGCAACTTCAGTCAGCAAAGTCGCTGGGAATGCTGTGATACAGAATCACAGAATTGGCTGGATTGGAAAAGACCTTTAAGATCATCAAGTCCAGTCATTAAACTAACACTGACAAGTCCTCAACTAAACCATATCCCTGAGCACTATGTGTATGTGACTCTTAAATCCCTCCAGGGATGGGGACTCCACCACTGCCCTGGACAATGCCTTCCAATGCTTCATAACCTTTTCAGTAAATAAATTCTTCCTAATTATCCAATCTAAACTTCCCTTGGTGCAACTTGTGGTTGTTTCCTCTTGTCCTATCCCTTGTTACTTGGTTGAACAGACTGATCCCCACCTCATTCCATCCTCCTTTCAGGGAGTTGTGGAGAACGAGAAGGTCTCCCCTGAACCTCCTTTCTCCAGGCTGAACACCCCCAGGTCCCTCAGCCGCTCCTCACCAGACTTGTGCTCTAGACCCTTCCCCAGCTTTGCTGCCCT
>JAVSBS010016409.1:18689-42240 GCA_033124195.1 Coracias cyanogaster | reverse complement strand
GCTGAGTTCAGTGTTGGCCTGTGTGATCAGGCAACTGATGGCAGCATAAAATGATGATGGCTGAACCGGCACAACAGTTTAAGAGTTAAATGCTACATTCAGATGATACTACAGAGTCATTAGCATTATCTGACTTGTAATTACACTTCTGTCATGAGTACTCGATAGGATAACTACGTGTTGTCATGACTTGAACTGCTTATATTTATTCTTTCAGGTGTACATTCTTCCTTTCACTGCTGAAATTATGCAAACTATCAACACAGCACTGCAAACAGTTATTCACAGAAGCGGTCATATTTGCCTTGTTAAAGCAAAATAGCATCTGAGCCTGAAGCTTGCTGCTCCCTCCAAGCCAGAGCTGGACTGTTCACACTCAATGGCAGCTGTTTGTTGTGCTGCAGGTACCTAACCATGGTTCAGCCTGCTGCCAACAAAGAGCTCACACAGTATTGGTGAGGGCTTCCCTCCTTCCATGTCACAGCTGCACTGAAGCTGGGCTCTCATCCTTGGGTCACGTGGATCTGGACTAAAGCCACAATTCACGGACAGACTTCCTGGCTTGCCCTCAGACCTGCCCCACCACCAGGTACTGGTCTGGGATCCTGGCTGACCCTGGTTTCTGGCACTGTACCTGCCCTGCGCATCACACTTGGGACTGGGCTGCTGTCAGGTGTTCTCTGCACCAGCCACATGTGCTGTGACCCTCAGTCCCAGCTCCCTGTTCTGCAGAGAGCTGCTGGCATTCACTGCTCCCTAGCAGAAACACACACCCCACGCATTTCTCCAGGAAGCTCCCAACCTGCTGGGGAGCCTGATAAATCTCTCACATAAAAGTCATAACAGGTCTTATTTTGCTCTCAGAGACAATGTAATTAGACTTTCTCTCAGCAGGCGTTCCAAGCACTTGACTCCAATGGGCTTCCATCTGAATTATGCCAGTATCGCTGTGGAGCAGGAGGGAGCTCACCTGTCCTCCCACTGTTCTTCCATTATACAGGCTGACAGATTTCAAAATCTCCTCCTGTGAACTGATGCATCCTTGGGTATCTCAAGGCACCCTGAAAGTACAGCCATCAAAGCAGCTTGGACAGGCATTCGCACACAGATGAGGAAATACTGTCAACGTTGGTATCAGCACCAAACTGTACAGATTTCAAACCACCAACTCCTTCCAGTAAATATCTTGATTCTCTACTGGAGACACAGTTTATGACCACTAAACCAGAATGCACTTTATCTGTTTTTCTAGACTCTCAGAATAGATCATAGATTTGTAAAAGAAACACAATCTTCAAGCTTCTAGTGTTCCCTGGCAAAGCAAAGGAAGAACTCTGTGAGCCATAATGGTTTTGATTTTCTCTTTCTAACTTCCACTGATGTTACTTGGCAGCCCCTCAAACTCTGTATGAGGCTATGGTTACAGCCTGAGGAGTCACCCCGTCTGGCACGATGCTAAACACAGCCGGGACAGCTATGCTCACATGTATGTGACCACCAAGTCACATCCATTATTCTTCCCAAGCCTATTGCCATGCAAGAACATAATAAACACCTCAGATCACATGGAAAAAAAAACCATACTTTGTATCATTTGAATCAAAATATGTATTTTTACATAACCTGATTTCTTGAGGGAAGACAGATAAGCTAACTTCAGAACAAAAATTATGGGATGTGGCTGTATGACATGTAGTCCTGCCCCATAAACCTAACGCCTAGGCTTGCTAAGGAAGCGTCTGTTATACTCACCGAACAGAAACCAGACAAGACCAGAGTGCTTGCATCAATGTCACAAAGACACCATGCACAACACACACTGCACCCTCCAAAGACATCATGGACATTGACCCCATCCTTTATAGTTCCTCTGCAAACATCCACAGGTTGATTAGTAAATGCAATAATTATTAGCGATTAGTGTTACTAGACAACGGCAAGTCCTTTTCTTAAAAGGTTTACACAAGGGTGATAGGGAGATACAGCCTCTTTGTATGCAGAGCAAGTATCCTGACATTACAGTCTGAGAAAGACTTCAGAGACTCTGATACAGAATTTACTGGGAAAAGTATATGGAAGTCAAAGAGCACTACAGCATGTTTAGAGATCTCTTTATTTTAAAAAAGGGCTTTTCTTTTCCTCTTGTTAAAAACACAAATACAGCCTGGAATCTAAGGTCTAGCTATGCTTTTTCTGCTTTCAAAAAACCACTGCTGATTTTTTATTTTTCCTAGCAATAATTTGTGCTTGTACGCAGGTGGTTAAACCTGGGTATTTGAAATTCACCGATCATCTACTGGAACCCTCAGAAGTATTGAACACTGGCAACATTTCTCCAGGGGAACATTTTTCCACTGAAGAACAGCAGTTCTCTGAAAATGAAAAATTTCACACAAATGTATCAATTGAAAATTACAATTTGAAAGTACTGAAGCACTGAGTTCTAATACTATATGAAGAATTTTCAAATTTTCAGAAATGATTTTTTTTTTTTTTAGATGTAGAAATTCCTGGATTTCAGCCCTTGAGCCACAGATGTGTGCTGACATTGTTACAACAGTAAGTGTAAACATGATTTTTCTGAGGCAGGTACAGAAAACACACTTCCTCTCCTGATGCAAACTGCTGAAAGGCTTTCTGTTAACAGCATTGCTAAGTTTAAATATTTTGTAAGACTTACTGAGTCTCTGTGGCAGAACTACAGACTTTCCTGTCATCCTGAGTGCTTTTCTGAACTTCAGAGATGTCAGTGTAATAATTAAACACTTGCTAGAAAGAAACAGCTCTTTAAAGATCTGTGGAAACAAATCCACAAAGTTTGCATATCACCCAAATACTGTTGCAGCAGTACTAGTTGTTTTTTATATACATGCTTTGTTAAAAATATAATTCATACTGATTTGTTTGTAGAGCAGTATTCTGTTTGGGTCCACACTACTAAAATATAAAGTTTAATAAAACATCTCTGTGCTTGCTATAAATGAATTTATTTGGCAATGTGAATGCATTTTTTTCCACTGGAGTAATAAATAATATAGTTTATTTAAAATGAAAACGTATATAGGAACAGAGTCTGGTGCTCTCTTGTCAGAATCCCAACACCTCCGACACCTGATTTCACAGACATTACTAAATACACAGTATGGCTCCTGCACCAAATAATTCTGATCCAGGGCTGTGGACCTAAAATTGCCTTTAATTGTGCACATACTTCAACAGTGAGCAGCCACTTGCAATTGCAGAACTTTATATAAAGCTGTGGAAGTTTGCTGTGAATTTTCAGTGGCACAGCCTGAAAAATGGGAATTATCTTTTCCCCTCAAAACAAGTAAAGGTTACAGCCACCCTGCTGACAGCATCTATCCAGATCTCAGTGTTGCCACAAATTGTTTTGGCTCTTTGGCAATATCAAACAATGTCTTACAAATTGTAAATTAGGTTGTGCTACAGCTGGATAAGACTTAATTAACGTTCTAGTAAATAATTTACATTTTATTCACAAAAGACTCCAGCCTGAGAAACGGTGAGTGCCACCTACATGGTTCCTTTTGACGTCTGCAGCAAGTTGGGATCAGAACCTGCAGAGATCCATCCAAAATGGCAGACAACACTGTTTTTCTCATTCTGGTAACTTTGTTTTTGTTTGATCTTTGGGAGTTGAGTAATTAAGGACAGATGTAGGACCGTAGGAGAAAACACAATTTTCTCCCACTTCATCAATGCAACAGAAGCCTCAGATTAAACCTAAATATGGATGGTATCCCATTGAAAACTTTAAGAAATCAATAATGTTCTTCACTCTATTAGCACTTAGTCACTCCCATTTCTTTAAGAATATACATTGTACAGCTATTCTAGGACTGTTTGGTTACAGCTGTCACTAGACACTGAATTTTGGAAAAATAATCCCTGCATTATTAATTGTTCCTTTTAAATCCTAAATGATAACTATGCTATTTACATGCATAGTAATAAAGGTTATAGTTTAGTTCAAACAGACCTTGACTCAAGCCATCCAGGCAGGACACTTGCTTAGTATCTAGATTTTCCACTGGATCTCCTCTAGAAACTTCTCCAAAAGATGTCTGCCTTTCAAAAATGTTGTTGTTATTGTTAACCTGGCTCCCATTTTGCTTCATTAGCCTGAAAACTTCTGCTTCCAAGTCTCGTATCTGAAAGAAATACGACACAATGTTACCCATAACACACATACATATCTATTAGGTAAGTTTTTTTTTTCCAGAATATCAGACAGAATTGTCTCATTCTTCAGATATGAAAGTAAATTCTACTCACACGAGCTTGTAAGCCTTGAACCTCTGCAAGGTGTGCTTTCTCCAAATCTTCTATTTTCTTTCGTTCAGCTTCCTGGCGTTTGATGAAGTCAAGTTCTCTTAGGGAAAAAAAAGAGATGTATTTGCTGTCATCAAAGCAATCATATTCAAACAGAAAACAAAACGTTCTGATGTATCTTAAGTTACGCAATGGAAAAATCTGTCCTTAACAAATAATTTATCACTAACCTAGTAAGAAGTATGAAACTACAATAAGGACAAAATCCTAAACAATTACTTAGTCTAAGTGAATAGGCCAGGTGAAGACATAAAAATAGTAAGAGGAATTTATCTAAAAAAAAAGAAATCTCCATCATTCTAGTTGATAATCAAAAGGGTTGTATCAAACTGCCTTTTGCATAATCTGTATTTACAATGAAAACAATGTTAGTTTAGTTTATGCTGTGTTCTGTTGTAGGAAATGGCGCAAAATCTGTTTTAGAGTATGACTGCAGTCCTCCACAGAAAGGACTTCCGTAAGTTTCCAGGTACAAATCTACTTTTCTAGTAAGCTGTAAGGAAATCTGTTAGAAGTTTGAGACAGTTAAAAACAACTGACTAGATGTTTTACTAACATAAAGCAGAAACAACAGAAAGGCTATCCAAGCTCATTCTAGCTATTTTCCCTATTTCTTTTTAATTTGAAAATCTAAGATGTTTGTGACAGAAAGCACACAAGATTCCAGCTAGTTCTGGAACAGTCACAAAATCTCAAGATGGGCAATGACATTTTGACTATCTAAAACTTTTTTTAATGGGACAGGATATTCACTTCTGCAGTCCCAGCTGTCACTTAACATTGCTGTACATTTTTTAGTTTTCTTCTTTAAATGCGTATATTTCACCAGAAAAATTGCTGGAAAAAAAAAAAATTGAGGGGAATGGAAGCTGTCGTATAAATGTAAGATGTTATTATTCTTGCTAGCCATCAGGGAGAGGGGATCACATGAAACAGAGGGAGGCAGGTAATCATCAGTGAGCTCAACTCAGCTCAAACATTCTTGGCATCTATGAGAAGAAGAAAAATAAAATATAAAATGTAACAAAACAATTTTCTTTTTGATGTTACACTACTACAAAGCAGAAATGAATCCAGCTGACACAATACCAATACAAATTGCTGCAAACCTTGAGAATCAAATGTTTTACTATGATTATTCTTGGTTTTTTGCAATCACATTGAGTTATCTAGTAATTCTGAAACATTCCAGCCTGGAATACTACAGACTAAGTGAAGTTTTTATTTAGTTATAGTATTATTTCTCAAAAATACTAAACTAATTCTTGAACATGACTAGCATTTTTCCATAATAAAAAGCCCATGTTCTTCATGGGAGAAAAGTGAAAAATAGTGTTTATCTTACAGATGTTTAATAGTGGGTTTCATATTTCAAAATATATCACATACATGTCTCCTATCTGGCCACTAAGTCATTTGCTGTGCCTGGCATAACTGCTTACTTTTGCTGAAAATCCTTGATTAATTTCTTTGCCTTGTTATACTTCTTCTCCAGAGTCTGATACTGGCTTTGCGTCTCCTTGAGGTGCTCATTCACCGTATGACACAGGGTTTGTGCCTCAATCCAGTAACTCTCTAATTTCATCATCCTTTCCTTATTCTCCTCAATGTTCTGCTGGAGTTGGGTCTTCTCCAATTCCCACCTCACCTTCTCATTCTCAGCAGCCTGCAGCTGAACAGGAGCGGAGATGCAGTCAGTAAAAAGCTGCGAAGTGCAGTCTAATAGTCTAGGATTAATTAAAACAATATGAATCATGAAAATGAGTGAATTAATAACTATGATAGTAATATGCCAGCAGTGAAAAAAAGCATTCCAGGACAGAGAAAACAGGCTGATACATACATTATTCTTCCTCATAAAATGAAGTAGCGCCTTTGCTCTGTGCTCCAGAGCAGCCTCTATGCTGCGCTGGGTTTTATTAACACACTTTAAAAATGCCAGTAGTGGAGTATTCAGGCAAACTGCAGGGTTAATTAGTCAGCTGGGGATGCATTTTGCTCTATGCACGTGGCTCAGGCGTTATAAAGCATTTGTACACTCATAAAATTATGAAATTTCTTATTTTGGGGGGGAATCTGATTTCCAGGTTCTGTATTTGATTTAAGAACAATTTAGAAAACAATAGAAAAAAAGTCAATTGTATCTAATCTATCTGGTTTTTTTACCCATATTAGAAATTCTATTGAATTCTTACAATGTCTGTTTTCATGTTATAATCTTGCTTTATCTAGAAAGCCAAACAAAAGATGTTGGAGCACAATTCAAAATTTAACATTGGGTTGTAACCTGAAATCTTTTTTCATTTAAGCAAGCACAGAATTTTGCATCCAATACTGAAACTATGCCAGGACTATTACAAGGACAAAGAGAACCTGTTATATTACTCTTGTTTTCTTAAAACCTGCTCACCGAGTTCTAAGGAGCTAATATGAAAAGGCAAATATGCCCTTGGTGTTGAAGATTTCACATGTTAATTCTGCCAAACACATCAGCACTGCTTAACTCCATGACCAGCGCAGTTTCACTGCTGTTTCCGCTATTTGGCACCATTGAAGCCCAATGACTTTTTTCCAAGTGACCTCAAAGAAGTCTTAATTTTACTGCTGTGTTTATAGTAAACGTTAGCTCCTTTGCTATTTTTTTTGTGAGGTTTTTTTGTTAGGCTTCTTGCTACCCAGTCGAAGCTAGCTGCAAGTTTCAACATGTACTGGATAACGGTAGGTTTGTTTAGCAGCTTGTATATTTTAGCTTCCAGAATGTACAGAAAACAAAAAATGCCTTAACATCCCTGTTTACTTATTAAGACCATTTAATTTGTTCTAGGCAGTTCTGCTAGCATCATGGCTGCTATAAACACAAAGAAAATAACTTGGTTGCAGTTTTATTAGTAATATACTTAAGATAGTCACATTTTCTCCATCTCTGTTGAAAATTTCTAGGTAAAGAAGTCAGACATAAAAAGGCACATTAACCCTAATCTTGCAAATGGATTTGCACAGATAAATGTTTACACCCATGCACTGCTGACATCAAGTCAATGGGGCTCAGCACAATCCCAATGGACTGATTGTGTGTCTCCGATTGCTGAACTGGAAAGCAGAGGCAGATTTCCAACTTTCTAGACTGAAACAGTACAATAAAAATTGCCCTTACAGAAAATAGTTGCACTTTGAACTTGTTTTTAACAATAATTTATGAAGATTTAATAAACATTATGCAAAATACACGGTAAGTGCAAATATTGGTAGAAAGTAATAATAATCTAAAATATTTTCCTGAAATACAATTTTCTCTTTCTCTTCTTCTTATTTCCTTTATAACGTGCTCAAATTCAAAGAGAAGGTTGTCATTATAAAACCTGGTATTACTCAATAGCTGAATTATCAGTTCACTTCCCATAAAGGTTATCCTAGCACAAAAAATAAAATTCCTTTTTCTTGCTATAGCAAATTCAATCTAATAACTAGCAACTGATTATGAGATAATGTTTTCTGTTAAACTAATAAGCTTTTTCCTTTCTAGAGTATCTTTGAAAGAGAACTGCAACAATATGAAACAGCACATCTTCTTTTGTATATAAACAGTAATTTCTATTAAAACACCTTTAAATAAATTACAATTTAAAAAAAAATTTCAAAAAAGGAAACTAGCATAAATAGGATACTTTAACATCACTGGTAAATAAAAATCCTACTTAGATTTGAATATTCAACCCAAATATAATTTTAAAACCTGAGAAAATGCATTAGAATTGTAAAGCTAGAAATCTGCCATTTAGTCATTATGATACCCCTTAAGATGTATGTTTAATCGAAGCTACAGAAGTTGGCAGTTTCTCTTAATAGCAGCACTTAAGATTTTACTTGAAACTTTGAATAAAGAATATACACCAAGAAAAGATTTAGCTGAGCCACTGTGCTTCTTAATCAGCCTTTAATAAAGATGTTGACTTCTCCACCCACATAAAGATACATGTCTTCAGATCTGATGTTGCATGAGAGGATAAAACCAGCATATATTAACTGTATATTGATTCTTACCTTTGTCTTCAGCTTCTGAATCTCAGCTTCTGTAACTGCATGTTTGATTTGCAACTAAAATTGAAAATATAAAATAAACAAGTGAAGTCACAGAGAGTACTCCAGTATTTTTAAAGCCTGTGCTGCAAGTTGAATACCTTATTACATAGCAGAAGGCCTTGAAGAGTGCTGCAGTGCAGTAGATTGTAAATTAAAATGTCTAGCTTGCAAAATGACTCAGTCTGTGCAACCTAATTAAAGATAGGATGCTGTCTAACCACTCATAATTTCAAATCAGAACATCCAATCTGTTTAGCAAAACCAAATGTCTTATGCTTAAAAAAAAAAAAAAAGGATGTTATCCTGCTGGGCTTTGCTCTCCTCTGATCTGAACGTGAAATACGTCCCAGTGCTGCCAGAAAGTCCCACTGCACTGATTAAAGCAGGCACGTTACAAAAAAGCAAATACGGAAATAAGTGATTCAACAACTCAAGAAATCAGGAAAACCTTGAGGGAACATTCCACACGTTTATTTCATGCAAAATAAAGGTAAACTGATGCTATCCTTCGCCACCATTTGCTAGAGTTATTCTGCCCAAGCTAGCTCATCTAGTAGTTACACAGGGAAACTGTAAAAAACAGGAAACGGCACTCAAGCACACAGAACGATTACAAGTAGATTAACAGTCAAGGCAGTGTGCTAAAGGTTGTAGTTACATTACCAAGCAGCGTGCCACAATAACAGCGAAAGGGGCGGTGCTGAGGACCTGGCATCCACCTGCACATTTTCCAGGGGGTTTTTTTTGGACTAGTCTACATTAGTCCGAGCCTGCTGAGTGAATACTCATTAGCTCTTGGAGTGAATTAAGCAATGTCCTGAAATATCTTTCGTTTCACCTCAAATTTGCAGGCTCCAAGAACACACTGAAGTATGACTTGAAGGACAGCTTCAACAGCATAACCCTAATCCAAACAGAAATGTTCATGCACATACAGCCAATACTGGTCTGCACCTGAATTCCTGCTGCTTTATTATTTAAAGCAGGCAGCGCAGACAAACTTCTGACAGGCCCCCAAACCTTCTATCTAAAGCACTGTTTAATCAGAATTGGTGATCTGTGTGTGTTGGGTAAGGAGGTGAGGGCAATGGCAAAACCTGAGTTACAGCCAGAGCTGGCATTGCACTGGAGATAAAGCCTCCATCTATTATTTATGAATACCAGGAATAGTTACGGAAAAGCATGTTTTACATGGGGGTTACTTCTCTTACAAGACTAATGGAAGCCTTTGGGAATAGTTTATGTTGGGCAAATGGAGTGAGGTAGCTGTACTGAACCAGGAATTATCATCTCTGGTGAAGCAATGGCTACTGTCCTGAAGACCAGACTCTTAGTACAAATAATTCAAAAGAGAAGTTGTTCTGGAGGAGAGGAGTAATTTTCAAAGTAACAGGAGCCACCACAGAGCTGGTCAGTACAATTATCTTTGAGAAAGGTCAAACTGCCTTTGAAATTCTCTGCTCATGGAGCCTCTTGAATGCACTTCTTGTGGCATAGGAAATCCACGCTCTCAGATGCAGTTGGGTTTTGCAAATCAGCCTCAACTGATCTAGTGAATAAACCTAGTCCTTTCTGGTGGAGAACTACTGAATGGAATGAAGAATTCCTTTATGCTGGAAGTAATAAAGGAGACGCTAATGCAACCAGTGCCACCTGAGCAACAGTTTAAGAATCTTCCATCCACCACACATTTCTTGGTCACTGTCAGCACAGGAGCTGGTAAGCACCTCTTGTCCCCA
Source organism: Coracias cyanogaster (assembly GCA_033124195.1). Taxonomy (NCBI): domain Eukaryota; kingdom Metazoa; phylum Chordata; class Aves; order Coraciiformes; family Coraciidae; genus Coracias; species Coracias cyanogaster. The sequence goes on along the minus strand of JAVSBS010016409.1, from coordinate 32,068 downwards.
GAATCATCTGCTACTTACACTCACTTTTTGACTTTGCACTGAAAAGTGTAATGAATCTTCAAGTGCTCAGTGACAGCAGCTGTAAGATTTCATTTCAGATGAAACCAGTCACTGACTGTAACAGCTTGCAGAAACACATAAAATATGGAGGCACACCAGGTACGCTAGCAAGTGGTACATGCATGGGGCCACACTGAACCTGCCTTGAGCACGCAGCTAACCCATGGATCACAAGGGATTCCTGAGGAAGTGCTACATGAGAGCAGGCCTACTGGTCCAGGATGGAGGGATGCCAGTGTAGCTGGGAACAGGGCAGTCGGCAGCCCTGGAGCTGGTGTTAACGGCAAGAAGTGGCCAGTGATGCTACTCCACTTGTAATTATAGATAGTAGAGGAAACTAAGGAGATACTTTAATTAGCATTTGCAAGAGGTTACTTGCAATTTTTGAGATCCTGCAGTTCCATCTCTGATCTATAATTTTCAGAAACTGAGAACTGTTTTTTCTCATCATTCCACTTCTGTTAGTAGTGAAAAATTACAAAAGAACCATCTCAAAATGTTATGGTAGTTTATAAAGCGCCCAGGCCTTCGCTTAGTTCTGCCACCTCATTGTTTTGGAGTGAGATAAAATTAGGGGAAGGATGGATGAGCTAGATTTTGCCCTTTGCAGAGTTAATGAAATCAAAAAGCAAAACCCCAAAGCCTTAGGCTACCTGCTTACAGTCCATTCCCATTTTTTCTAAAACCCCACAAACCCATAAGCAGCACTTAAACAGCTTATTATTACATACAAATAAACTCAAAATCTTGCATAAATGACAATCTGCTCAGGTACAGATGGTTTTAACAGTTATTTTTATACTCTTTGTTATTAAGGTAAAAAATGAGTACTGAGTACCCAGTCAGATCATTGAATCAGTACATGGTCCAGTAGATCTCACTGAGGCAGAAGACACCTTCCTGCTGAACAGACAAACGTGTAGCTGGACACTACTTTCTTCTTTTTTTAAAGAACTAACTGTGCTTGCAGAATAGATAAGAAATGCTAACACATTTATAGGTTAGACTGGAAAACAGGCACAGTCAACTGTTTGACAAGCAAATCTGAACTGCATAATTAAAAACTTTTAAGGAAGTTTACTAATAGGGGAGCAGAAATACCTTATTCCATGTCCCATGTAATACCAGACAAATTATTGGCAGATACTATTTTGTATTCTTATGTTTCCTAAGTCAATATGATTCTGTGAAGGCTTCATATTAACAACGGCTTTTTGAATATCTTTTGGCACATTTTCTCTTCAGAGATGTCTTGAAAAGCTGAATAATTTTCTCCAAAACAAGAGAACTTAAAAAAAATTAAGATATATAGAGAAAATTGATTGAATTAATCTAAGAGTGCAAAAGGTGTAATGGGATGAAAAGCTAGCAAATGTTAAAATACCCAGAGTACACTAGGAAAGACAGCACCCAATGGAATCTAATAATATCTGCGACAATTTTTATATATATATATTGCATATAATAATCCATTTTTCATATATTTAATTCAGACATGAAATATAATACCTAATTCTTACATAAGATGTCTCTTCTCCCTACATATCTTGTCTTTCTTCAATCACCACAGTTAAACTAAGGCTTCTAGCTCTTTCTATCAAAGCAGTTAAGGAAAATCAGTCCCATTTGTCCTGTTCTACAGCCAGGAAAACAAGACTTGCAGGAGTATAGTGATTCACCCAGGAATGCCCATCTCTCTTCTGACTTTCATTCCAAAAGCAAGGCATCTCAAAGTATGTGAGCACATTTTTCATTGCAAAGAGTGAATTCAACTAATTAGGTCAAACTATTATGCTTAAAGATTATGTCCAACCCACTTGTTTAATACTTTCATTAATCTCTGGAGTAAGAACAAGCAAGAACAGCTATTCTTTAAATACAATTCCAGAAAATACTGTGTGGGCTTGTGCAGCGTGATCGTGAACAAGTCCTCTAGTGTTGAAAGAATTCAGGGCAAATACCAAGAAAAATACATGTACTCACTCTGTAGCAGCCAACAGAATGCAGCTGTGTACTGTTAAATACAGCCAGTGAAACAAAAGTGGCATGCTCGTAACAGCGTTAACTGCGTGGGTTAGTGAAAAATTGCTCAGGCTTCTGCAGGAGCATTTAATGATTTCTTCTCAGGCTCTCATCTGCACTTAAACTGGAGGATCCCAAAGTCCCTTCATCTGATCTCCTCCACATCAGCATTTGGAGGCCACTACCTCAGACATGTCTGCAAATAGCTTCAAATCAGTCTGGACATGCTCAAGCTGATGAGCCTAAGCTGATGGAAACTGTATTCAAGCATAGTTTTACAGGTAATTTACTCAAAATTCAGTGTCTTGTCCATCACTGCATCCGTGCTTTGCACAGCCTCGTGCTTTGCACAGCCTTTGGCACAATCAGAACGGTAGCATCTTCCCACTGCTTTGAGGGAGTAACACTATATATGATGCAAAGCATTAGAAAATGAATTAAACTGTTCTGCTAATTTGCATAGGAGCCTTGAATTTGAAATATGAAATGAGAAAAATTTTATTTAGGTAAAGTGAAAAACTCTGAGGAAAAAAACAGTTAATAACAGCAGGCATCCAAAGGCTGAAAAGGGTATCAGCAGAAAAAGGAACGAATGGTTGCACACTGACTGATTACTTTCCATACATTGCTCTTGCTAGAGCGTAGCAACAACACACATTTATAGAAGATAAACTATCCGGTTTGAGTGGAGGGAAGGGGACAGGACAAGGGAGGATGGATAAAAAGGGTCTCTGTATTTTAAAACTGCCTTCTGGTCCCAGGTTCTGCTGCTCAAATCTCCTATGAGGTTCTGGCTACTTTCACCCTTCCATCTTCCTGTATTTAAAAAGAAAACTGTTGTTTATTTTCTTCACTCAGCCCCTTACTATGGGCTTAGATAAATCCAATTGTTTCAAGTCTTTCTTCGCATCAGAATTCAGGAAAGCTCAGAAATACACCACATCAAAAGCACAGCCTAAAGTACAGAAGAAATGTTTCTCAGTACATGAATTCAATGACCCCAATGAACACCACTGATTCAAGCACCAGTTAGTATCAGTGGATGCTATACGAACACTGTAACCACAGAGTGTGGTGTAAAACACCAGCTTGGAACAGTCCTGCTTCCCCAGTACAGCTTCTCCTGTCTTTCTAAACACATGGCCAAACATATGACACTGCTATACATCGATCATTTGCCGCATAATGATACAGGATGAGCTCCACATGTCCCTTTTCACTTAGATTTAGCATTTGCTGTTTGGTTTTCCTGAAATCTTAAAGAAAAAAAAAAAAAGCAGCATTCTGCAAGTAATGAATTAACTTGCCCTTTGTCTTCCTGGTCAAAAAATACAAACTAAGTGCTAAGGTAGAATAACTTCTGTGCTGAAAACTTAAATGATAAATTACCCTGTATGAATGCAACAGTCACCTGAAAGCTGATGCCAAAACAACTCTGAAGAAGAGTTCTACTTCTTTGAAGCAGAACTTGTTGAGTCATTCAAAACTTCAGAGTATACAAACAGCTAGAAACCAACCCTAGTTTTTAAGAGAAAAAACACGCACTGAGCAAGGACATAACTAGAAATCTCATTCCAGGGACATATTTCTTGAATATTTTCTTATCTATAACTTACTTCTTTGAACTTGTGAGCAAGCTTGCTGGTGTCCACATCACTGGGGGAGAACATGTCATCATTTTCAGGGAGATCGAACACTTCAATAGCCATGTCACCTCCTGGAAGGACAGGTCCCATGTCTTCATCTTCTTCATCTGTGGCATATTCCCCTGTCTTAATTTTACAGCATTTAAGAAATTCCAGTTATCCTCTTATTAGACAGAGACTGTTCCAAGAAAAATTAATCTACTGTGCAAACACAGCATACTGTATACAAAAATGTTTATCTTTTTCTTTAGCTATAATCCTAGTACTTATGAATTCTACCAGACCAAATACAACTCCACAGTGGTATTTCAGAACATTAAGATAGACAAGAAAACAGCGTCTTAAGCACTACAATTTTAGTACTTAAGCATTACTGGCTCTATATTTCAATGGTTTTCACCCTTTTCCAAGTGAAGTCTCTTGGAGATCGAGAAAGATCTCTCCAAATTTATCCCAGATTTAACACAGAATCTTTTCCAAAAAGAAATAAAAGCAGAATAGGACTGACAGGATCTTGACTAGTCTTTTGTAAGCCATCTGGAGGAAGTAATTCTCCAGCGATATTTCATATTCAATTTGAAAATTCATTGGTTTGTTCTTTATAGACAAATTAACAATAGAAAAGTCACACCCATACAGAAAGACAACATCAGGAAAAACAAACTGTGTTCAGAGACAAGTTCAGAGGCTGAAGTAAGAGTTTACTGAATTTGCACCCTGAATAAGGATCTGCTTCTAGCTAGTTTTAAACAGAAAATGCAGGTGTTTCTTGGGCTGATAAAGCATGAGATGTGAAAAATCTGCTGACGAAACAGAATTTTAAAAAATTGTAAGCTACAATCAGTATCTCATGATTAAACAAAACAATAATATTAAAAAGAAAAAGCTTGCAATATTAAACCCCAAGGTGCCTAGACAATCTTTTGCACATAAACCTGTGCTCATCTCTCCCCAGTCCTAAGGCGGAGTACAACTTCACCTGAGTGAGGCTCCCTCTGGAAGCTGGAGTATCTCCCTAAGGATCATGAATAGCCTCCTGCCTATGCAAATGACTATTCAAACACATTATAAAGCAAACACTTCCCTCAGGGCCACATCTGGATTTATAAAGCTTGGGACTCAACAAATACATGGAAAAGGAAGGGCGGGGCAAGGGTGCAGTCTTTCTCATGCTTATACAGTAAATTTTGACAGAACTACTCAAGTTTTTGTCCAAGAGCTTTCAGTTCCTGAGATGAAGGCACACAACAGTATTATCAGAAGCATATTCCCATTAGTGTTAGGATTATCTGTGAGTTCCATTTTTTGTCATAAGAACTTTTTGAAACAGCAAGTAAGAATTCAGGTGTCTGAACGACAGTTCAAATCTCAGTGCCCTACCTTAACACAGTTTCCTGGCCATTGTTTAGGCTTGGGTAAATCTCAGTTTAAAACCAGTGCATGGAAGCATGTTAAGTCTAGGTGCACAAGTACACACAGACAGAAAAGATATTCATATGCATCCAACAACAGGGTGATGTACTTGCAATGAAACATCATCATTTCTTGGATAAATAGCATATAGAATCATAAAATAGTTTGGACTGGAAGGGACCTTTAAAGGTAACAAAAAATCATCATTCTCCTTTTTTAAAACCACAGAAGTTTTAAAAAACAAAGAAAGACAAAACACCCAGAAGGCATAGCATGATTTGTTAAAATCTTCTGATATTAAAAGAACTATCAAAACGAAGGTAAGTCACCAACACATACAGCTCATCCATACTTTAAAAGTCTCTGTTAACGTGAGCCACTTCTTAGGAGACCTATCTCTGTCTCTCTAAATAATTACATATTCTCCAATGAAAGAAACAGCAACCATTTATTTTACATACTTTGTATGTACTACGACTAAGAATCTCAGTAGTCTTCAACAAAAAAATTTAACAGCTGTTTCTGCTTCTTTTTTTCTTACTTAAAACAGAAGCAAAGAACACACATCTCCCTGGAGTTTTCAGGCATGTTAGCATTACAGCTAAACTAAAAAACACCTGAAATTAAATTTATCATTCTATTTGTCTATATTTCACATGCACACACAAAATCTTCTGTTATACTACACTTGCTGTAACTTCTGTTTCTATTTTATTTCCCACAGCTTCTTGCAGTGACTGTCTAAACAGAAAGTGAGGCTGCTAAATCTCCTGGCTTTTTCCAGGAGCATTATCAGGGTGGCGAGAAGCAGAACAACTAACTCTAAAATCCCAGCAAGATTTCAACGAAGTGAATTATTATAGGCACAAAATACTAACAGAATTAATGTACTGTCAATTTCACAGTCATTATTCCTGAAAAATCTGTAAGGTGATATACAACTATCATTTCTACATGAAAAAATCAACTTGGCAGGTCCATCAGCAGTACCAAGGAAATCTCTGAAGCATGCAAAGAGAAGGTTCTCCTCCCCCTCTACTCTGCCCTAGTGAGGCTGCGTCTGGAGTACTGTGTCCAGTTCTGGGCTTCCCAGTTCAAGAGAGACAAAGAACTACTGGAGGCAGTCCAGTGAAGGGCTACGAAGTTAATTAGGGGACTAGAGCATCTTTCTTATGAGGAAAGGCTGAGAGTCCCGGGGCTGTTTAGGCTAGAGAAGACTGAGAGGGGATCTTATAATTGCTTATTGATATATAAAGTTATGTGTCAAGAGGATGAGGCCAGACTATTTTCAGCGGTGCCCACTGATAGGACAAGGGGCAACGGGCACAAACTGGAACACAGGAAGTGCCACCTAAGCATAAGGAGAAACTTCTTTGCTTTGAGAGTGACAGAGCAGTGGAACAGGGTGTCCAGACCGTTAGTGGAGTCTCCTCTGGAGACTTTCAAAACTTGTCTGGACACGTTCCTTGTAATTTGCTCTAGGTGAACCTGCTTTGGCAGGGGATTTGGACTAGATGATCTCCAGAGGTTCCTTCCAATCCCTAACATTCTGTGATTCTGTAAGGCAGAAATAGGATTGTTAACTACCAAACTCAAGCCTAATTTACATTAAAAAAACAGATGTGGCTCAGCTACATGTGCATTTTAAAGGAACATATTAATTCAATGCAAAATTCTAATTATACTTCTCAATTTTGGTAAAAGGATATCACAGATGAGCTGAGTTAAAAGTCAATCATCCAAAGACTTAAACTAAAAAGAAGTACTTCCTATAAAAAGAAATCTTAACACATATGAAGGACGATGTTATAGTGAGGAAAAAAATTAAACAGCAGGCAATATTCTACTGTGTTTGAAGGCATCAGGCAGCTTAAAATGAACACAAAGGAAAATCTTGCTTCAAATAGTACTGAACAAGTATACGGGCACAGTCATTTTTGCTTCAATTAACGCAAAAAGATGTCATCAAAGCAAAGCACTGCAGCTTGCTCAGGAAAACAAAACAGCAGGATGACACAAACACATTAACAGAACACAGAAATAAACAGGACTTTTGCTTTTCTCTTCAAATGAAAGGTATCTGATCTGATCTGATAATCACATGAAACACAAACTGCAGGTTCAAAAGAACCAGTATGTGCTTGTAGGAAATATATGTCATAAACTACATGAAACATACTTTCCCTGAAAAAATCACCTCTGCTTGACTTTAGTTTCATGTGAACCTAAGAAAGGTTGTTCAGACCCTGTGCCACTAAGCTAGAATGGGAATTTCAGTGTTTTACAAGAAGCAGCAAGGCACAGACAAGCTATTTTACTTCAAAATAGCAAAGCATTTAAGGTAACAGTTGTTACTGTAGTTGCCTGAGGTTCCTTGCAATGCCTTTTATTTTCTTAGCTGACAACAACAGTAATACTGTTTTACTCAATAGTAAATGAAAAGTTGCATGCTCTTGAAGGAAAATCTCAGACTCTTCAGTCTGTGTTGTTGAGCAAAATTTATCCATGTAAGAGACCTATTTCTCATTTCAGTAGCATCTAGGGCTTAAGCTTATCCCATCCACAGCAACAACTTCTGGTATTAGTCATTAAATTTTGCTATATGGTGGAACAGCTAATAGCATTAAATTATCTTTATAAACATGAACTGCAATTTCCTATTTTAAAAGGGAAAATGTATTACTCTCATTGTTTAATTGCCCTGTACATTTTTGAAATAGGCCTAATGCTCCCAAGCAGAAAGAAGGAGCAGCAGCGCCAGCCAGGATAACATACAGGCCTTCCCTACATCATTGTGACAAAGCTCTGCATCAAGCTAAAGCTTTTGTTTGTGCTAAGACTCTCCCACAATCAGGGAACACTGTTTGAAGAATTACAAAAACAACTCAAGTCCACCTCTTGATTTGATTTTTTTGATGGCTTATACTCAATTCTTTCAGAAGAGAAAGGAGAAATATGGTATAGTATCAATCACTGCTTTTATGGCTGTGCTTCATATTAATGATGATGGAAAAACTGTATTCTCTGAACGATCTCATTTAACAAATGTATTATTTGGGTGTTAGACACTCAAGTGCATTGCAACTTTTTCTTTTTGTGTGAATCAAGATTTTCTTCAATAGTTCTAATGGCTTTGTTGTCAGAACATCTTGATAAATGAGAATTTAAAATCAAAGAATATTCAAATGACTATTAGTGATATTAAAACACCACTATTACAATTAGTAATATTAAAAACACCACTTGCATAAAACTACTTGTCTGTGGCCACAGAGTGAACAGAATTCTGCAAAATGTTATTAATTTCACATGCTGCATCACCCTACACAGCCTTCGGGGAACAGATCATATGCTTTATGTGACTTTTGCCATTCACTGTAGAACACAAAGAAGATAATACCATGTTCAAATCAAAATGCCAAGACATGTTAGAATTTGACTAAAATGTGCACAGAACACCGTGTTAACATAGTCAAAAGGTTTCAATCAAGGATATAGATTCAGGTCGTACTTAACACACTAAGTAGGAAATGCAAAGACTGTGCCTACTTTGAAGCCTTTGAGTTTTGTTTTCTGACAAGATACAAAAAATTAAAAGGATGTGGGATTTTAGGAAGGTAGACAAACTGGTGATGAGTAAACTGCAGCAGGCTATTCAGAGACAGCACCTCAAGCAAAATACTCTCCCAGCTTTACTGTCGTTAGCACAGACTCATCAGGAAATGCCAACACTGCCTACCCTAACCAGTACTTGAGAAATAACTGATACTGCTGGCTGTGCTTGGCTTGTGGGAGCTTAACACCAAATCGTGAGCTGCTGCATATTTATCCTGCTTGTCTTTGCATGGACCCAATTGTGAGCACCCCTCTTCCTTTAGTGCTTGCAAAAGGTTCCCGTTTCCATGCAAAGACTTATATGCATGAGCATCCAAAAGCATCCTGCAACTCTGTGATGACCTGCAGGCAGCCCATGATAACAGCAGATTCTGAAGTGCAGGGATGCAGAGCTTTTATATAGCAAATGATGATTCTTTCAGGATTACATGTACAGTAAATGAAGTACACTATGCACCTTTTGGAAACACAGTGTGTATTAGTATGAATCTTCCCTAACAAGTAACTGTCATGCAACTGTATAAACCATAGCAGGCTAACAAGTGTCTAATTTAGCATCTGACTCAAGTCCAGCGCACACTAGCTGGCAGAAATCAAAACTGTCTCAATAATGGTGCTGTTGTAAAGAAGTCAGATCTTTCTAAAATAGCTAGATGTGGCCTGGTCTATGATGAAGACTGTCCTAAGTTACAAAACAGAGGAAATCCAGCCAACTGGTGGCACAGCAAGATTAAACACAAGGACTTGCACGTGAGTGGCACACGCTCTCTTCCTGTGATCTGACCAGCTCTACCAAGCACAGGCATGTGCAGTGACTCAAACACAGGACTCAAACACAGATCACTGATTTCCTGCTCCGGAAACCTGATGTGTTATTGCTGTCTTTGTAGCAAAGCCTCTGAGGCTCAGAATTTGACAGTCTCAGTAGAGGGTTGGATAAAGATCATTTTCTTGTTTATTTACGTAGCACTGTATCTAGAGATCCATGCACCATATTTTAAGAACTGTATGAAAATGGATAGGACAGTTTGAGAGCTCTCAGACTGAGCAACTCCTGTATAATCCTGTGCCATCTCGGCATGAAATTCCTTGTCCTGGCAATGCAAATATTCCTGAACTTCATGCTGTCAGAATCACTGTCCCTTTGAGGAAATGGACTTTAAAGGGTAAGGGTTTATTTTGTGTATTATTTGTGGATAATGATTAAGATAGCATAAATTGAGGCTTTCTCGCTCAAAAGATGCCCTGCTTACCAGAGCCAAAGAATGCAGGGCCGGCAGTTGTGTCTGGCACATAGCAACATAAACCCAGCCACATTTGCCCTCACAGAGCAAGATGAGCTCAAAGTAGTTTCATATTTGACAGTAAGTAGAGCAGAAGTGTTTGTGGTGACCAAAAATATATTTGAACTGTGTCTAATGTGCATTAGATCACAGCTTCCATGATGTCAATTGCCTGGGAATGGTGCAAGTTACGTGAGTTTACCTGGACAGCATAGTCAAGTGACAAAGAGAAAAAAAAAATAATGAGGATTGCTGCAGGTTCCAAACAAAATCTACTTCTGATAAGTCTGCTAATTAAGAAAGGGAACACATGTCATTGTTTACTTTAGTAACTACACCCCAGCCATCTATTCTAAGGTTTACCGTCCCACTCCCAAATAGATATACGCCATCAAGTAAGAAATGGGTAAGATCCTCAATAGTCCCAATCTAGTTTTTGAGAACTGAAGTACTGCGTTTGTTCTGAACCTTAATCCCTTCTACTTTCTAAAGAGATCTTTGATGATACTCCGGATCTCCTCTCGTAGATGTCTCTTCCTTTCTTCTTCCTCCTTTTCTCACATCCTGCATAAAAGTCCCCTTTGCACTGCAAACACTAATGGCCTAAAAGCACATCATGATCAGAGAAGTGGTCATCATCCTCAATGTGTTACTATGTCTAGAAAGGATGCCTTTAACTCTGTTATTTACTTGCCCTATCTTATTTTCCCTCCATCATTCAAAGGCACTACCAATAGAAAACACTTTGTGCATTTATATTTTTTGCATTAAAAATTTATGCAGTGAACAGGACTTAAGAGTTTGTAACCACTGAATTGCAAGGACAACAACACACCTCACAAAAAGTATCTGATATCTACTCACCCCTGTTCCCTTTCACTATTGTGCTGAGAAACACTGGCACGGTCAGCAGTACAAGTGTCACTGTCAGTATCAGCATAGTAATCCCTACCGAAGGCTGAGGTACTACCGGGATCAGTATTGGTTGATATGGTTTTAACAACCTTTTCCGTACTGCCAGGTCTTGAGTTATGACATCTGTGTGGTGCATGAAGGTAAGCAACACAAACCTTTGAGATTTTTTGCAGGTGGATGTGTCCTCTAGGTAAAAGGTGTAATGCATCAATTACTCACATAGATCTGTCTTCAGTCACACATTCCAACATGTGGATTTGAACATCAAGCATTTAGGCCACACCTCTCCTGCCAATATGAAAGCTATGACTATGTTTACCATGAAATGGTATCACAGGTCTTCAAACCCTGACATCTACAGCATGCTGTGATGAGTTATGAGAAGTCTCTTGTTCCAAAGGCTAGAGAGACTTGTCTCCTTTTTGGTTTTGAGGAGATGATAGAATTCCTTTAAGAAATTAGCAAAGATCTTGAATTTTAATTCTAGACTAAACAGAAGTTAGACTTGTTGTTTCTATAGTTTGAGGAGGGAACAGAGAGGATATGGATTCTCTAGCCTTCACGATCTCACACAGGCATACATACATATGCACCCCCGATACTGATGAGTACCACTTTTATTTATATGAGTTAAATATGCACCTATGACAGGATTAATTCTAAAATATATTACAATATTTTTAATGTAAGAGGAAATTAAATAAGTGAAACCATCACTGGAGCTATAGGATTTTTACTTAGTCTTCTGAGACACTTCTGATTGTTCTGACCTATTGCTACTTCAATGGTGTGTTTCAAAATCCGAGTGTATCTTGATTTTGTCTTGGAGTATTTTTTCTCTACTTCACTTAAGCCTTGTCTCTGAGAAAGAAAAACTAAATTGAAATAAATGCATAGCATGAGTAGTCTTTAAGCCGTGTCTCAACGTACTGAGAAAGGAAAACGAAACTGAAATAAATGTGCAGCATGAATAGTCTATCTCCCCTTCTCTAGCACCTCCTTCCACAAATAAAATAAAAAAATCTGGCCTAGGACGAAAACAAACTAATACACGGAGTCTGGCATTTCAAATAATATTATTCAAGATATTGTGAAATGAAGGTGGTATGCTTGAGCTATGTGGAAGCTGTTTGTTACAACTGCCTTTTACCTTAACCCAGCAGCTAATTTATGGATTAACACAGTCAGTAGTCTCTGACAAAGCTGTCTTATTAATCTTTCCAAGCATCTTGGCAGTTAGGCATATTAGGAATTTTAAGAGAACAGAGAGAAACTACAGACGATTTACTATGAAGTTGGTAGTTTCAAGATCCTCGTACTGGGACATCAAGCAATAATTGTGTACATCAAAACATGCTTCAGACAAAATAGATTAATTCTCTGTCCTATGGAATATTTGTTCACACAGAAACAAAAAGAAGTGTGTGGAAGGAGGGGCCTTACCTGGAATTTTCTGAAAATTTCTTTATGTTCTGAGTTAAGAAGAATATCAATTCTTTCAGGAAAAAAGAAAAGGTCTAAAACTTCCTCTACCTCCTAAAAGTTAGAAGGTCACTTTTACTTGTTTTCATAAAAAACTGTTCCAGTGCACAAGCACACCAACTTGATTCCCTTATTTCAGAAAAGCATATGCCTTCAGAGGAAGAGTAATGATCAGAGAAACATCAACCAGTTCGATACGTGCTCTTCTGGAACAAAACAAATATTTTCAATCCATGCTGAAAAGCTTTTCAGTAACTATTCTTCAGATAAGGTTCATCATGAAAATCTGTAAGAATCAGCAGCAGGGGTAAGGGAGAGGGCCAGAAGCTGACCTCTGAGTGACAATTAAAAAGAAGGAATTAGGAATAGAAAACAGAACATTAAAAACCACTGAATAGTGAAACACTGACAGTCTGTTACCTCATCATCATCTGCATCATACTGTGCATAATGCTGCTCCAGCAGCTCTCTCTGGCGACGTTCTTGTTCTAGAGTTTGGCTAATCAGCTGCGCAACCTCACTCACTTGTCCCGGTTTTTCTCGTCCAATTACAAACCTATACAAAACATCAAGTGGAAAAATATTACTCCTACTATTTTACCCAAGTTCTAGATTTTTAGCTGTGTCTTGTATCTAGGGTAGCATTTTTCTCCAAAGATACATGGCTGTGATTGCTTTAAATGTGTTCTCTGGATGTCATTTGCCAGAAGGGCACTGTGTGCAAGACTAGAAGTGAACAGTATTTACAGGTGGAGGAAAAAAGAAGTGACCACTAAAACCTTCACTCCACATTTCAGTAAAAAAGATTTGCTGAGTTTGAACTTTACAGACACAGAACTACAGTGGGGCAATTTTAAAAAAACTACTTCCCTTTGGAGCAATGTATGTCCCAGAAGCCTACAGAACACCAGATGTGTAGTAACAGCATGGACACATTTCTGGC